>WBMW01001139.1:1276393-1300957 GCA_013396635.1 Penelope pileata | reverse complement strand
TTTTTTTTGAGCTCATCCTGCCAGCACAGATCTATTTGGAAGTGGAGTAGCGCCTCTACAAAGCAGATCCTTGCTCTCTGATGAAAAGACACAGGGACCATGCTCATCTGAGGGGAATCTGAGAGCCACTGCCCTGCAGTGATGGGAGGAAGAGAAGGAAGAGGCTCTGGGGCTGTCAATCTTCACTGTCATGCTGTGGGTCTGCAGCCTGTGAGGAGAAGACCCCAGAGGGGTGTGGGATGCTGAGAGTGTTTAAAGAAACTTGTACTTTAAAGCAGCTGTCTTCTTGCCACAGCTGCTCTAGCCCAAGGATCAGTCAGTCAAAATGTTCCTCCCCTCCCTGACAAGGGGGAGTACAAAGGGGAACATTTGGTCATCAGCTCATCATCCATTCCTACCTGCCCCAGACCCCCTTTTCTAGAGATTGTCATCTTTATCACTTCCCTCTAGAGAAAGCTGTATTAAAAATACATACACACACCACATCTGGTCTCTTTTCCTGAGCACTTACACTTCAGAAGGGTGCTTTTTTGAGAAACCACAACGCTGGCTTTGTTTCCAGCTGTCAGTCTTTTATCCCCTTTTTACTTTTAATAGCCCTGTCATATGCACAGTTCTTCTAACAGTGTTTAGTGGAAGGCAGTGATTTACTTCTTCAAAACTTAGTACTGTAATATTTAAAAGTTTTTATATTTTTGTTGCACAGGTTGATGGGAAAGCCATTAACAATTCTGCATACACCTTATTAGAAAGGCTGCCCGCATCCCGGCTCAGACAGAGCATAGCCTGATAAAAAGGCTTAATACATAAATGTTTGTTTGTGTTTGGAAAGCTCCTGGAGCTTTGCCAAACATTCAGTGTGCCGAGGAAATACAGAGAGACAAGGGCCTGCTTTTAAAGCGATGCTTGTCTGCAGCTCTGTATTATCCTGAGTGACATTTTGTCCAAGTACAGTAATAACACATGTCCTTGCCTGCCACTGAAAGCAGATTTTAATACCTGATGGAAACGTTCTTGCTTTTGGGAGCATCCAGACCTGGGGAAAAAAAGTCCATTCTGCTTATAAAAATTGTGATTTCTGCACGTATAAATGAGCCGTTCTCCAACAACAAAAGCCTCTCGGATACTAGGTTATAATCTCCTAGCTGCTGCCTTGACAGTCTTTTAGCAACACCTATAACTTATACAGAGATGTTTCACCGTAGATTTCAAGGAGGCTGAACATCTGTCATTCCAGCTCACAAAGAGGGAACTGGAAGCAGAGAACAGGGCTGTGCCTGCTACCCAAGCTCATGCAGCAGGGCAGGACCTGGAAGACCCCCAGCTTCCCAGTAGCGCCATGCACAGGGCTGCAGTCAGGACACTCACAAAGATCTAATCCTGAACCAAGGAGAAACTATAAGCACCCATTTTACATCAGTCTGGCTTTTCCTTAAATCAGTGAGATGCAAACACAGGAGGAAGGCCAAAGTCATGCTTAGCTGACATGCACATCTGATCAACGCACCAAGCAATCTCACTGAAATATGGCACCTTTTTCTTTTTTTTTTTTTAAATCTTGTCTCCTTTGCTTCTCTGGTCAAAAGGTGCCAAGGTTTGGGGAATGGTTAAGGGGTGAGCCAGCAAGGGACATATCCTAGGAGAAACACAGTGATGGAATTATACCAGACAGAGCCCTGCCATCGATAAACTCCCAGAAAGTAATGATTTTCTCCCTAGAGTGGTGGGCAAGAGTTCCTGGCAAGCAACAGCAAATTCACTGATCCTATTGCAAGAAAGTTACTCTAAAAAACATGCTTATGCCTGCACAAATATTTGTGTGTGTGTGTGAAAGGTAAGACTGTGCTAAGCACCTTCTACTGCAAAGAGCATTGTTCAATATCATAGACAAAATTTGTACCTTCGTTGCTACAGAGAACACCCTTTGAGGTCCACGGTGCTGCTTGATGGAAGAGCAGCCCCATGTAGGCCCTTGTTTCCTCAAGAACTCCATGGAGTATGGTGAGAGAGGGGCTGAGGAGGAGTAGGAAGTCTGTAAAGCCAGGAGCAGGGAAGTTGCAAGAGGGCAACTGGTCACAGCTGAACAAATGGGGGCGAGGAGCAGAATTTGATGAAATGATCAGGCAGGCAGCACGTCTAACACAAATTAAATAAAGTGCTTTTTTACACAGCTAATTTATGGAGCTCCTTGACAAGTTAATGCAGAAGACAAAGGATTTTAAAAGGATTTAACAAGGGACTAGACAAAGTCATGAAGACTTAGTACCTTTGGGTGTGGAAGCCAGCACTGGTTTGAAAGCCTTTAGACCAGCAGTTGCCAAGAATTGAAAGGGTTTATCTGAGGCAGGCTCAGTGTCTATTTATTTTCTCACCTCTTTTTCTATGCATCTCGCACTACACAGACATCAGGCTGAGAAGACAGTGGCTGTGTCCGTGTTGCCCTCAGCAGTGAGTTGAGGCAGAGGACAGCACAGAGCTAGGCCACTGGAAAGGAAGATGGCAGGAGCCGGCCCCTCACACACAGCACTGGTCTCCAGATAGCAGGGCCACCATTTTGTCTTCTCCTAGATCACTGCTGAGGAGCTTTCGGTGCTTTTCAAAGAGAGGGGCTCTGACTTTGCCTACCCATGGAGTCACCTTCCTGCGCAGACATGGCTAAGGCCAGCCCAGCATGGCTGGCTTGTAACGTGACCAGCAGAGCAATCAGAGCTGTCCTCCAGCGATTTTCATACAACTTTTTTGATTATCCTTATTAAGTGAAAGATGATATTTTAAGGTCTTTTTCTCTTCTCATTAAAGCCTCTGTCACAAGAATTACTTGTCGCCACAAGTTTAATCTTCTGCAGAGTCCAGCTTTCACATGTTTGCATTCATGAGATGAGGAACAGAACATGATGAGGAAATTGGACCAAATTAACCTGCTCCCATGACAATCCACAATAATAACAAAAGTGGAAAATGGCAGAGAATTAAACTGTTCTTGACAAAAACTGTAATGACCTCCAAGAATGCCTCTAAAGTAACTGTCCAAGTAATAGTTTCCAAGTGTAATTTCAAGGATATGCTATGCAAACTCACCTTGCAGGATTTCAAGCTACTGGTTAAAAAGCCCAAGAAAAGAATGAGAGGAAGAGGCAATCAATACTACAATTAGCAACACAGTAATCTGAAACAGAGTGATTTGGTTAAGTAAGGACAGGTGGATTGGATCTGGGAACACTCAAAAGTAAAGCAGAAGAGTTTTAATCTGGTTTGCTTTTAGCACTGGTGAAGTGCTAAAACTTTGAAGAAGTTGTGCAACAGGGTATCTTGCTCCATTTCAAACTCAAAATAATCATTGGGGAAAAAAATAAATAACAAGCTAAGCGAACCGATTTCAGATAGGACAGCCTTAATTAGTCAATCCCCAAATAGAGAGAGAGAATCAGTCAAAGTAAGGGAAGAAGTAGAATCAAAGGCCATCTAAGACAGGGCCAATCCTCTGAACAAAAAGAATGTCGAAAATAAAAGTATTTCTACAAAGAACCAAGGCTGCATGCTACGTTTTCCTTTTTAAAGCCAACTGAGGAAGCCAGGGCTAGGTTTTCCTAGGATTAATAAGGGAGAGGGAAAGAAAACCTTGTTATTGTCCTTGTAACAATGGCTCTGTTGCTACCCAAATGTTCCTCTTCAGAATCAATATTTCTGAAAATGGAGTCCGTGTCTATCACACTGAAGAAATTCAAGAGGTTGTCCCTGAATCATAAACAGAGACCAAAATGTCATCTTAAGGGTAACTCTGTGTTCTGACACAGCGGCCACAGGTAAGGTAACACAAAGGCACCCTGGCCTTATCAACACACAACTGTTCATGGTTCAGGGACAGTAGAAACGTAAGTTATTCCTTCAGATTAAACCAACTAGCAATACAATGTCATAATATACCCTCTTTAATCTAGTCAAACTTTGCAAGAGGAAGGAAAGTAATTCTTAGAGGATTTCCACCAATTTAAACAGTAATATATTACCCAAGGGCTTAATACTGCTATACTGGAAAAAATCGTTAAAACGTAATGCAACAGGCTCCCAAATTTCAGTTCAGTACAGTGAGAACTTCATGTGGGATTCATGTGATCAACGTCAGATACCTGCAATATGCACATTTACATATGAAAATTCTTTTAAAGTCCATATATGAAGATCTAGATGGATACTTCTGAAGAGAAATCCCTTTTATTCCAGGACTGGTGGATAGAGGAAAGCAGCACTGCAGATGACTAATGCTAAAGATAAATCCTATTTCTCCAGTTTAGGAACTGGAAGCTCTGTGGCCAAGATACAGACTTTTCTTCAGAATTCGTCTGTTTAGTATAAACTAAAAAGCTAAGAAAGCCTCAGTATCACTTCACAAAAACATACCATTGAGTTAGTCACAAAGTTATTTGTCACACAAAGTGAACCAAACCCTTATTTTAGGTAATATCCTCCAACATCAGAAGAATCCCAAGGGCGCTGCATGCAACACTATGGGCCAACCTTCTGTTTCTCTCTTTAAATACTTCTCCGTCCCCTACATGGGGAATTGATTTATTTTAGGAGTCAGTCCATGACGCACAGTTACAGTCAAAGCTATCTTTGCCAAGTGAAAGCAGTGGGTGGATGGCTGTGTTAGAGGTCTTTCGCTGGTCCTTTGATACGGGTTGGCTTTGAGGCAAAGAAACAGCTTGCTCTGAAGACACACAGGCAAGCAAAGGTCTGGAAAACACTTGGATCTTGGTGTTAACATCCCAAGATAAACCCTTGGACCAAAACCAGGTCAAACCATACTGTAAAATAAAGGAAAGAGAGGCAAAAAATGTAGTTAAAACTTGGAAATGGTTCAACATGTCAGTGGATGAGTTCACTGTTGGTTTCTAAGCTCTTCTCAATTTGAAGATGATTTTGGTAAGAGTTTAAGGAAGAAAAGCCCTGCAATTTAAATCGACCTTTCTGACTGTCAGTTAGATTGATTACAGTTTTCCACAAACAATACATTTTTAAATAGTTCTTTGTAGGGTTTATTTTACTCCCAACATTTTCCCTAATATAAAAACCTCATAACAAACGCAATCACATTTCTATTCACTGTCTCTCTAAAGTCTTCCTCCCTTCCCTTTCTCTGGCCACCTGTTAGCTCTCCCTTCTCTAAATTTAACTCCTTTAGCTTTGTCTGGTAACATTTTCCCCATGCCCTCATTATCTGAATTCTATTCCTGCTGTGGTAAAGCTGTGGGGGGGCTGGATTTAGGTTGTTATTTTGGAAATGGGTGGAGGAGGAGATAATGAATCAGTCCATCAGCAGATGTTTATTTGTGGACATTTTTTTCTAACAAATCAAGGTCTCTACCACCTTTTACAAAGAGTTCACTGCAAAGATAAATTTGGAATATATTAGAACGCTTCAAAATATGGCTCATTTCTGGTTGTCTGTTACTTTGAGTAGCAAAGGTGCTGATAGTCCTTTACAGCTGTGATAGGTAAATATAAGCATATTGGAATTGTGGTTTGTTTAATGCTTGGTTGGTGTTGATACAAGTGACTGAGGAAGCTGTGTACAGGACAGAGCCGGATCCCATGACTGCTGCACATAGCCGGGAGCAGTCCTGTCCTTGGCCAGCTGTTGCTGCTACACAGAATTTCACAATTAAACCTATGCCTGGCACATTCAGGACCAGCTCCTCTTCTATCTATCACTCATGACCCAGTATTTAGGATATTGCCTCTTTGAGGATGAAGGTAACCCTCTTCTTGCTCTTTCATCTCACTAACTGAAAGTTTCCTCACTGACCCCTGGCCAAGATAGATATGAGTACTAACTTAGAGTCACTCCACAAATTGGTGATGATATCCAGCCACCCCACAGCAGGCACATGTATGGAAATGGATTGTTCAGAGAGGAGGGAGAAAAGGAAGTGCTTGTAGAATGAAGAGGCAGAGAACTGACTTTCTCATTCTTCCCAGTCATAACAATCCTCGCAGTAGGACCTCAGCCCTTCTTTGAGTTATGAAGTTACTCTAGGAAAAGCTTTTCTATAAGCTCCTGTCTACGCTTGTAAATTTTTAGCAAATTCAATACTTCTTGTAAGTATTGAGAGCTATCTCAGTGACTTTTCCGAGGTTCAGAAGCCCCAGATAGTTGGAGGAGACCAAAGAGGAAGCAAGATAACAGACATTTGCATATTGGTCTCCTGGAAATGCTTTTACCAATAGCTCGTTTTCTTGAGACTCTTCTATCTGTGGTTTCAGGTAGCATGACCCCAATGGAAGGGATAATTGCAGCCTCTCCCAGTATTGCATTCAGTGTATGCCCAACACACTCTCCCATAAACTCCTTATCTGCACCTGGTAAATCTAACCTCAAGCAAATACTACCTCAAGACCTCTATGGAAACAGGTCAATCCACATAAAAGCCAAACAGCTAGCACACACATTGAGGTTCCCAAATGAGTTATTTTGGATACAAGTAGGAAAATAAAAGCTATGTCCATATTTCACCTACAGAGAGAGCATGGAAAACCCTGCTCCCACAAAGCATATACTGATTTTGAAAATATAGTGAGCTTGTGTTGGGACACAGAGGGGAGAATATTTTTTAAATGCCAGTAGCTGGCCTGACACCAGGCGTTGGTTTAATTTCATTCTCATACTTGCTCAGAACCAAAATGACTCATCTTCCTCATGAAATACAAATCTGTACACAACACTAGCTGTTAATTACCTTTCCTGTCTCCATTAAAGAGCAAAGTGACAGTTTCAACCTCTCCCTGGGCGAGCATTGTGTTCTCTCGCTGTCTCCATCCCTCACCAACAAATCTGTTGTTACAACTCAAGTGGCACTTGAGATATTCAGTCTAGCATTTCAACAACAGTATAATAACTGGTAATTTGACAACAAGAAGCCATCTTTAGGAAACTCAAGCCACTTGTAACCACAGTAGGAGCAAATAGAAGTAGTTCTTTACCACACCTGTCCACAAAGGAGCTCATTTGGCCCTGTCCAGCATTGATCGCTGCAAGGCTGGGAGCTGCCATCTCCCAGATGTTGCTGTTCTAGCAAATTGGCTCCATTGAACTGGGAGTCTTATCCTTCATTTACTTACATGGCTACATTATTGTGTAAATAACATTTTGAGAATAACAGAACTCAAAAGATGATGCCCAGCCACATGGCATTTCCTTGAGGCATCCCCAACCCAAAACCCCCTCTCCAGCTCCAAGGAGATCAGCTGTACAGCTACCTCAGTGACCAGAGCAAGCACTTCCTATGACTCCCAACTCTGTTGAAATCAGGTAGTTCAGCAAAATTTCACAAGTTCCTTGGTTTCCTTTTTACATTTGCACAGTGCATTAATTGGAATGAATGCAAAAGTTATTAATAACTGCTACCAATAAACATTTTAAAAATCTGAAGCTTCCATATTTTAGAAGTTGCAGCAGCTTCAGACACGACCAGCAAAAATTTAGTTCTCTTTGTTCTCTGGTCTATGACCTTTCGGGAGACCGATGGTTCTCTTAAGAATTCTTGTGTAACTGTGAATGGCAGAAACAATTTTTGTTCAATATAAATGAATGTTTTTGAAATGCCCTCTTGGGGGCCTTTATAGATATAATGAAATATAAGATTTAAAATATAATCATAAGGAAAAGAGGCAACAGTAAAGTCACTACTCATTTACAGTTGTAATAGTTTCACTCGCACTCATGTCTTACCTAAGAAATCAAAGAGTACCAGAAGAAAACAAAATAACAAATTCTTGATAATTAGAGTAATCTCCTGTAGGAACCTAAAGAACAATGAAGGATACTGGATTTCAGCCTTGCAAGGTTAATTGTACAAAATCCATCTGCATGAAAACACTCCCAAGTTAACTTCTGCCATTTTTTTCCTCTTCATAAAATAGTCTAAAGCTAGTTATTCATTTCATTGAATTTTTCATAGGGTTGTTCATCACATTTTACCATTGTGGTGAGTGACTAATGACCTTGAAACAAATAAGAAGTAGCCATATGAGCATTAGCAGAATAATATATACTCCAGATTAAGGAGGGAATGTTTAGCGTTTGCTCAGTGAAGTATGCAGTTTACTCAACAAAGAATGATTTAGATGGAAGGCAATAGGAAAACACAAGATGTTTTTGAGCTACAGAGTAGACATAAGCAAAGATGTGGCTCCAAGCAAGCAGGATACCAGCCACCGCCACAGAAATAGTAACGGACTTCCATTCTTGAGCTCACCTAACCCATACCTATCCTATTTAACTCCTTGAATTCAGGGTCATCACAACTAACAGTCTGTGTTACATTTGTTTCTCCTTCTAGGGAGGAATTACTGCATGGTGAGTACACGAAGATACCAGAAGCACTGCCACTGGCTCTCAATGGCATGGCCTGTTCATGGGCAGCTAGCTCAAAACTCTTGCCATTTAGGACTTTTCTCTCCTGAAGCAGAAGTCATTTTACTTTTCACAAGAGCAAACAGCTAAAAAATAAAAGCTAACACTACTGTTCTGACCTGGCAGTGTTTTACATCTACTTAACAATTCTAGAGGCCGTTTGAGTTGCCATCTACCCAACAGCCAGGAGCTCTGCTTTTTGGTTGTAACCAGAAAACCTGCCAAATATAAGAAGAATTACTTCATGTAAACATTTTTTTAAAGATTTTCATGCATACATGTTTAACTGTCACACCCTGAAATGCCTTTGGAAAAATAAGACAACGCTCAGAGGTTGGCCACATATAGATTACTGAGCTGGAAAATTATTTTGGACCTAAAGTATCTGTACTTCAATTTTATGGGTAATTAAACCTAACGTATTGCCATTCAGAAAGCAATTAAGTCCAATATCTATATGCGGTGTCCCCTTGCGATGAGTGATGGGGAGGAAGTGGCAGGATTCACCATGCTGATGGACCATTTCTGGAACTTCCTCATACTCTTAGGTCCCCCCATAAAGCACAAATCTGGCACGACGGAGAGGCAGAACAAGAGCATGTCCCTTAAGCTACACTTTGCACACATTATCAACTGCGCAACTTGGCAGAGAAGCTGGACAGGAGATTTTCCTGGCAATTAGACAGCTCTATCTGGATATTGTTGTACTAAGGAGACAGGATTGGCTAAAGAGAAGACAAACTAGGGATTGCAGCAATCATTTCTGTTCTTTCTGAGCTTCTTATCAAACACATTGGGCATCCTGGAAGCCTTTATATGTTTCTTTCTGTTCTCAGAAGACAACAAGTCAATCTGGCTAAGGGCACGGTGTCCATCAGAGACATTGCAAAACCACCCTGGCTGAGAGCCATGCTTACTGTGAGGCTCGAGTTAATTCTTAAATACCCCAAAATGAGCATTGCTGAACAACATACATTGCTCATACATGCCCATCCCTGGCATGATGGGGAGCAACCCCAGGCTTAAGAGAGCAAAAGGTGCTGCAGTTCATGAGTGGGTGCCCCTGAAGCCCAGCACCCACACTGCACAGCCCCATCTGCAAAGAAGCAGCAGGAGAGGCACTCTGCTAGGCTTCCTGAGCCCCAAACACTGCATGGGGGCCACAGCCCTCAGCCACATAAAAGTCTGTGCATGGTTCAGAAAAAAAATTCAAGAAAGGTGATAGACATGACCCAATGGTACAAGATACAAAGCACAAAGATAGGTGACCTGCCACCAAGGTCAGGGAAAGCTCTGGACTGAGATCTCCTGTGGAGTGGAGGGGGGGGGGTTAGGCTAAAGTACCCATTAATATCACAGTATTTGTTTTAAATTATGTTATTAAATTTAATAACACTGGGCACTGGGACATAATTGTGATCAAAAGGTTCGCCCAAGGTTAGAAAGAAAGTTGGTTGCAAAGTCACAAAACCAATCTAATCTCTTGCTGTGCAGCCCTACACTTTGGGAAGGAGATAATTGTTACTAAAGCTCAACAGTGGATAGCTGCTATGAATAAAACCTTAGGCATTATAGACACTTTCAATTATTATTTTTCCAGCATAACTACGGAACAGGGAAGAGGATTGGTAGGAAAAAAATAAACTGAACTTACCAAACAATACCTCCATGAATATCACATCGAACCCCATCTCAGCAGTTCTACTACAATCGTACTGATCTGGCCAAAGCATTGGTCTTTTTGACAGGAAAAGTCAGCACCAAGCAAAGATTTCTCAAACATTTTTCTCCTCTTCTCCTATTTTTATACTATTGCTTGAATGCATCAGCTTGCCACTTCTTTCATGACTGGGCAGCTTAGTGATAAGCCAGAGTATTACAAATGTTTTCTCCATCTTTGAGAGCAATATGCAATATCATTAGATTTCCACAGTTTGCTTTGGCAGTGATACGTTCAACAGACAAGCTGGTCTCCCTGTTGAGGAGATGGGACTGGCTCTGAGTAAGCAAGATAGAAGAGCAGCATTAGTGGAAACCTATTATCTCTGTTCAATTTTCCCAAAGAGTAACCGAGGCTTCTTCTGCGACGGAGAATAAATGAAAACATTTATCGTCTGATAAAAATTAGTAAGCTGCTCTAACACCTGCCCATACTGGCATGTTTCCTCCCCGATTACGGTGCAATAAGGTGGCTTCGGATGATGAGCAGCTCACGGTGAGCAGCACTGACAGCTTCAGCAATCACTGAGCTCCCCAAACTGTATGAATTTCACTGCTCTGATAAGAAAAGCCGCCCAAAGACCAACCCAAAGGCCTTAGTGCCAGCAAAAGGATGCATACGCTTGCAGCAGAGCATACCTAATGCCTCAAGAGCTGTGCACCAGAATTGCTGAGAAAGGTGCAGAAATCCCCCCACTCCCTCACCACCTGCATCGCTCCCCACATCCCAGGAAGCACAGGGGGAAGCACACAGCCCTGGCACCTACAACAGAAGGATCTAATCAGTGCACAGCCCACATCTCTGCAAGCAAAACCAGCAGTTCTGTTCCTCTCCCTGCCAATGCACTCCCCTCTTCCTATTGAGCTGGCAATTACTCAATCACTGCTGCCCAAAATGCATTTGAGCCACCAATTGCTGCAGCCTAACAGCAGCACGTTCAAAGGAACACACTCCTTCTTGGGGACTTCTGGAGGAGTCAAGTGTCACCCTTCTCAAGGTGCCAGGCTTGCAGTCTGCTGTAGTACCTGGCTGGTCTGACACCCTGTATCACCCACAAGAACATCAGCGCTGTATGAGCCCTGCTAATGGGCTGTATTTCCGCATCACATCCTCCTGAGCTCCTGAACAGGCTGGCAGTGGTGTGTAACACATCAGGAGTTTCCTAATTTGTTGACTGCCACAGGTTTGCTTTCACCTTCATAGAAGGAAAAAAACATCAGTCCCATGAGTCAAATTTTCACTCTTGACTTCAGTGCCTCCATTCAGCATGTGTTGGTTAATGACAGAGTGTCATAATCAATAACAGCTCTTGGCTTTCACTTGATGATGCATTAAAGATAGGAGAAGGTGAGCTGTGTGATTTTGCTAGCTGAAGAAGGCTTGCTCTGTACACATACAACCCCTAACACAGCCTCTGATGCTGCCACCACTCTCCCAACATTTTGCTGTCAGCATTTTGCTGTATTCTGGAATTAAGAGACTGACGCAGTCCCCCCAGTGTTTAGCAGCGTGCAAATAGGCAGCATTCCAGTGACTTCCAAAAACTGCATCCCAGCAGAGAAGCTTCAACAAGGTGAAGGAGGTGAATTATCACAGATTTATACTCAAAAAAACATGAGGCTCACATGGATTTGAACCAGGACCAAGTTGGAGCCTGCAGCAGGAGAACATTCCTTTATACAGAATGTGTCTGCAGTGCTTTTATGGACAGAGTTTAGTGGCTGCTGTCTGCTTGTTTCCTGCCAACTTTGTTTGGCCTGATAGAACAGAAAGTTAAGAATTAAGGAGAAATTTTCCTTGGTAAAAAGCAGGAAGCATTAGAATGAGGCATCTTCCCAGATGCACAATAAAGCAAAGGAAAAGGCCTAAAGTTTCATGATTTTTACACCTGTACCTGACAGCAAGGAACATCTACCTAAACCGTCAGACTTCTTTCCATTACATAGAGGGACAGAAGAACCTGAAGCATTTCGGGTCTGTAAGGACAAGCTGAAAGGCAATTGATGTTTCCTGCACAAGATCAGCAAAGGAACTTTGCCTCATAACTTCCAAGGAATTCCCAGTTACACCAGCAATGTAAGTGGGACATGCTGGACACCAAATCATAATGCCTGAAAGCCTTCCAGGCTTTAACTCCCTTAGATAGGTTACCACTCACTGTCTGTATAATCCACTTGTTCAAGCTTGATTCTGCGTGTGGTTATTTTTACCAGCAATGCTCTGGAGGTGGCACAAGCACCCGGTGGAGAACTGACCTGAGATGGGTTCCCAACAGCAAGGATAGCTGGACAGAGCCTGTATCTCCTTAGCATGGTTCAGTTCAGATCTGTCCAGATGTGGTGCAGCCATGCTCCAAGGGGCAGATTTAAGCTTCAAAACAGTCAGGATCCCACAACCCCCTCCTGCAAAGTCAAATGGCAAAAATCCCCTTCAGATCACCAAGCAGCATCGACCTCCCCGCAGCATCCATTGGGGTGAATGGCAGATGCTGGATTCAGTCAGTCCTGTGTGGAGCACTTCCTGCAGTGCTCGTGTGCTGGTGACCCATCATTTGTAAGCTGGTTTGAGCCCAGAAGTTCTGAGGGGCTCTTGTTCCTATTGCCAGACCCACAAGCGCTGTGACCGTCACACTGAGTCCTGATGGCAGCAGCAGGGTGATGTGCCCTACTGCAGCTGTCATCTCCCTTTTAGGGATCTGCCGCTTGTGACGTTGTTTGATCCAAGGCAGGCTGAGGCACGTGCTTTTGGAAATTACAGCCTCAGTGGAGAAAGAATCAAAGGAAAAGAAGGAAAGCAGGTGGAGCAGAGGACACGGGCTTTCTTTCACACCCTGACCCACCAAGGGCAGGGCCAGCTACACACACGGTGCAGCTCTTGGAGATGCCCAAGGTTGCTGCTTATCTTCTTTGGACTTCAGGTATTTGTCCTCTCTCACAGAAGAGACTTGGTCTTACTTGAAGATCAAGGACTGCACTTGACATCAGCCTTCTGTTGTAAGTTACTGTCACTATTAAGCGTATGAGCAGAGTTTGTCAATAAAAATAAATAAAACAGCGACAACACTGAAGCCCTTGTTAGCAGCTGCAGACCTGTACATGGTTTGTGGCAGGCTAAAATGGGAGCTGATGATGCAACTGGAAAAAGTGATGGGACACAGAAGGTTCCTACGTTGTTCACTGTCATGCAACAGGGAACAATCACAGCAACTCAACTTCTATAAAATTAACTTTGCTTGCCAGGTCAGAGCAGAGCCAATAGCTGCTCCTGTCTCCTTCATGCCAGCGTAGTGAATCTGGGACAAAGTTACATTGCTGAGTTACAGTGAGACAAGGAGAAATTTTTGTTTCAGCTCCTGCTAAAAAATATTAGCAGAAGTAGTCTGGGAATGCTACAGAATATGCTCCATACATTCTGCATTTTTTTTGCCCAACTTTGGGTGGAAAAAAAAACAAAACAAAACAAAAACCACATGGAACATCTCAACAATTCATCTTTACTATGGCTTCTTCACCAAACTAGATCCAGCACACAGCATTAAACCCATTTCAGGGCAGCTAAACACATAAACCATTAACCTGAAGGTAAGGAGAGTCATACAGCCCACAGCAATGGGCTGTTAGGTGCCCCATGCTGAATGTTTCCACAGCAATTAAAGTGTTGTGTTATTGAAAATCACTTTTCCTACAGTTGTTTTGATAACTATACCACATTATGTTTCCTTAAAATACAAGGGAAAGTTATAAAAAAAATAAAAAAATAAAAATAACCACCGCCACAGATTACAGCCACAGAAAGGAATGCAATCAAAGTGATCCCGAGAGAGAACCACAGCAAGCAACGAGCCACCTTTCTTACCACTTATGGATTAGACTTCTTTTAGTCATCTGTGGATGTGTTTTCCCAGCCCAATACACCACTGCTTTTTTGTTTGTTTTGCTGAAGTGTTCAGGGGAAAATTAAAATCTGATAAGTATAGCAAGAACCCAATTGACTCCACTTTAGGGGACATTTACAGAAACCAGCCCCTACCCTGTACCTGCCCATTGACGAGGGTGGGCCTGGTGCACTTCTGACAAGAACTTCAGATCCTTTCACACTGCAGAATAGCCCAAGCCCTCAGTACAGCTAGAAGAGCCTTATTTCTAACCTCAGGACACAGGGTCACCTATTTCTAGGGCTCTGGATTCCAGATTCAGCTTGTGAGAACCACTGCAGTGTCTGCATGAAGCTGGGCCACATCCTGCAGTGCTGGTAGTGGTGGCTTGGAGCACAGCAGGACTCTGTGGGGCACAGCAGATGCGAGCACTGACTGGTTGGACAGGGCTAAAGTGACCGAAACGGAGCCCTGCAGACAGCACTGCATGGAGGACAGACCCTCCCAAGAGCTCCTCACCTCCCAGCTTCCTGCCATCAGGAGGAATCCCTGCCATGCAGAACTTCCATCGGAGAAAGGCTTCTGAAGGAAACGTGTCATCTTCTCTCCCGAACACTCATGCCTTCCCTGCCCCAGATAACCACTTAAATGCATTAGGTGACAAATGTTTTGTTGCCACGCACTGCAGAAGCCCCACGGGACACATCTTCTGACACCTCTGCTGGTAAAAGGAAGAGTGACATAACAACATGACAGGGGATTTAAAAAAATTAAGTCTTTCCAGACACTCCCTGGGGGTGCTTTTGCTATGATACGCAGGCTGGCAGTGCTGCTGCTCCGAGATGCCACGTTCCCACATTTCCTTGTTTTACAAGAAATGGATTTCACTGGTTAGTGAATCTTTAATGTGACAAAAGGAGGGGATGCGGCAGCGGCGCTGCGGTGCTTCTCTTTGACAGCATTGAGCCGTAGGAGATACAGCTCTGCATAGGCTGCCTATGGAAAAGTGCTCCCATTGCTCTTGGACCTGCCTCTGCACAACCAATCACTTCAATCAAAAAAAGAAAAAAAGTTTTCAGAAGGAATAGATTGAGAGAGAAGGTTTTGACATGTGGGCTTTTTATGCTAGGAAGTGCTAGGAGGAAACAGAACTGGAGGGGATGGACCAGACGTGTCACCCAAGCAGAATGGGACAGGCAGGTTCCTGTCTGTCCCTTCCTGGGGCTTTGGGACATGGCAACATGTTCCTCAAGAGCACACAGGAGCCTTTGTGACAGCCCACCAGCACGTTTCAGCCTCCACCAGCTGAAGCTGTGATCAATGCCTGTCTTCCCACTTCCAGTACCTGCCACTGTAAATCATACCCCAGAGCAACGCTTAAGAGAAGGCATCTAAATCACAAAATAAAACAGGTCAGAGCTGCAATTATGATCAGTGAAGCAGGCATCAGTATGTTGTGCATAATTAAAATGACTGTAGGACTTCTCTATAAATATCAGCCAGAAAAGTGTCTTTGTGTGTGGGCATAAAAATGAGGTGCAGGAAACAGCCCGCTATGATGTGACAACATGACCTTGGAACAACTTTGTTGCCTCCACACCGCAGTAATTACACTGTTGAAATGTCTGATTGTGTCCCTCTTGCCATCAGCAGCAACCAAGCCTTCGCAGCAATAAATGTGTAACCGCCAACAGCTCAATAAGGATCCAGAGAGAAACTAATCTTGCGATGGCTGCTGCTCCTTGAAGTTCTCTAAAACTGCTGCCCCGAGAGCCAAAGCTCTTGTTTTCTCCTTTAAAAGTCTGAACTCAGCTTGGAGATGAAATCCACTCAAGATGATAAATGGTTACCATGCAAAGCTTGTCTTACACACATCTTTAAATATTTTACTTACTGCTCATCAATCTTCCCCATCCACGCAGCATTCTCAACTACTTTGCGGTAATGGAGCCAGTTCCTTCAGGGAATTTGGGAAGCAAATATATTCCCACTCCTTTCAACACTTTGATGACAGTAACTATAGAAATGTTAAATGGAAAGAGGTGCTATAAAGCAGAGAGCTGCTCCAGATCACTGTGTTCTTGCCAGATGGGGCTGTAGGGCAAGGGCTGGCCCTTGCTGATCCCACAGGTCACAGGCAAATCCTCGCAGCCCACGCTGGATCTCACGAATTCCAGAATTTGGGCAGTTTCTTTGGAAAAAACTGAGCAGACCAACAAACCAGATCTGAAATACTATGGCAGATCTCATTACAAAACTTAACAGGTGAACAACACCACTGTTAATAGGAAACCTAATAGAAATACTCCTTTTATCACAGAGGACCCAAAAGATTGGCAAATGACAACGTGCACGGTATGTTTTTATTCAAAGCTATTTCAAAATCAAATTGTTTAATCTATAACCATTCAATAACCCAGTAATCCCCTTTTGACCAGCACAACGCCTAGACACATTTTTATTGACCCAAAAGTAAGCTCACAGGACTTACCATTATTTCACTAGCAACGACTGGATATATTTCTCCCTGCAGTCAAGTATTTATCAGGCAGAAGGCAAAAACGTGATTCATTGACTCATAATACATTACAGATAAATAATAATGAAAGATCTATGCATCATTCTTGTCAATGTGCTGAAAAGATTTGCTGAATGCTCAGAGGTCAGGGGGAAAAAAGTCAGAAGTGTTAATCTGCAGGAAAAGAGAATAGATACTGATGCATAGGCTTACCAGCAATGGGTAATGGCACCCTGCCACAAAGACCAGACTGTCAGTGCTAGCCAATACATGGCCTGATGTCATGTCTCAAAAACGTAGTGTCACAGCCACATATTCCAAATGAAATGCTCCAAATTATCCCATAACCCAAGGTATAGTTGCAAAATATTTAGAAATGATTTAGGAAAAAAAACAATAGGATTTGAGAAATTTAAGGAAATCATTGTGGATCTTTTAGAAGCTGAATAAGAAAAAAAAGAGTACTGAATAAATTAATCGGTATAAATGATATTTCTATATGAAATATTAATGCTCTGGCCAACTTTCAGATGTCGCAAATCAAAATAAAAGCCCACGATGAACCAAATTGGAACGCTGAAAAAAAAAAACTAAAGCAGGGAACAGTTGTTATTTTCAATCACTCAAATATAGATCTTCTTTATAAAGAATAATGGTGCATCCAAAACGGTCATCTCCTTAAAGTAAAGTATATAAAGCACTAGAAAAAGAAGGACATAATACATGACTTATTGTTGCAGGGTTGTCAGGTCACCATTTTCTTTTTAAGGTGTTATATTGCTTGAGCTTCTGTTGGGAATTCTCCCCAATAAATTCCCTTTTTATGTTCTTTTTCAGGACTATCATTTAAAGGATGCTATGAAGAGATTCAGAGAGCTTCTGGAATAACTGCTTGGATCTGGTAACCCCCAGCAGAACAGAGCACAGAGCTCCCTGCCACATGCTCCACTTGAATGATAACCAGCATTGGTGCAAGACATTTGTCTAGGAGTCTAACAAGCTATCTGAATGCTAAAAAAACCGTGGGATCAGCTCCTTCAGTGCTATGGGAAACCCCGGGTGTCACAGGAAGAGTCCCTTCTAGCAGCAGGATTTGGGAGAACCGGGGAGACAGGACTTCAGCCTGCTGCAGCGTTAACAGGGCAGTCAGAGCTTGTCCCCAGCGAAGGAAAGGGTCCTTAACAGCTCATGCCCATTGCTTTGGCTTTTGACCTGAAGAAAACCTATTCTAGAGCAAAGCTAAAATAGCACATTGTTAGTTTACAGAACCAGTGCTGCCGTGTCTGAATGTGTTCTTCTCAGATAGACATACAGGTAGACTTACATATGGATGCACATGCATGTGTACACATCTCACATACCTTGACTCCACCTAACTAGCCTGGGTACACACCTGTCCTCCACCTTCGATCAGGTCAGCACTGGATTATGATCCCCACATACATACTGAGAGAACAGAGTTCTGGCGCAACGCACACAAGCATTTCAGCCCTACCCGTGGCAAGAACAGATACAACGTCACAAGGAACAAATCAAGTTTGCAAAATATTAGGCCATTGCCATCGTAGCCTACTGCTAAACAAAGTGGAAGAAATGTTCTTAAGTCTCAGCCTCCACAAGGAATGATTTCCAGAGAGCCCACAGGTTTGGCTCTTGCAGCAGGCTGGCTGTGCTTCACCAGGTCACCCGCATCCCCAACTTAGAGAAAAAGCAAGAGCTGCTGCTCAAACACCCCTGGACCCAAGTCTGTTAACTCCCCATCTACCTTCCTCTACATCCTTCGCCCTTGCAGGAGACAAACTCCATTCAAGGCAACTAACAAAGAAAGCTCATTTCCTTTGAACTTATTTACAAGTTTTACCATTAAACTTGCCCACATTATGCAAGCAGCTTGCAATCTTCCCTAATTCTCTGACTTTAATTATATAATTGAACAACCCAAAAACTCATTTTTTCCAGGAAACATTAAACATTACCATCTTAATGAAATTCTTAATGAAACGGTCCTCTCTGCATGCAAATGACTGGCACTGGATTTGCTTATCACACCGGTAGACAAAAGGACAAATGCCCTTCCTTTTGTCAATCGTCAGGAGTGACAGCTCTTTCTGCCAACTCTGCTCCTAGATAATGCGGGTAGAATCACAGACAGGAGGGAGACAACGTGGAAGGATGAAGAAGCAACCAGAAAAGACTGCAAGTTGCACGAAAGCATGGGGAAGAAAAACCACAATGAAACCTCTCAGACACCTCCCACAGCCTCTCGCCTCTCCAGCCCACTGACTCACCAGCCCCCTCTGCTCTGCCAGTTGTATGGGAGGAGAATTCAGCACAGCCAATGGGGCAGGGAACCATCTCTGATCCCATGTCCTCTTCTGCTGTCTTACACCCCACCCAGCCATCACTCCAAACTCCACGCAAGCCTTAATTTACGTGCTGCAGTAGAGTTTTCCCAATACAAACCCATCCTGCTCCCTGTTAGCACTTCCTTACAGAGTGTTTTTAGGTAGCTGATGTATGGTGTGGTACTGAGCTCTGCCCAGCTGAAGAAAGTTTCATCACACCTTTCAAGTGCAACCGTCACTTCATCGTACTTTGTGCCCTCCAGTTCAAAGACACCAAGAACATCTTTCATTTTTATTCCTATCAAACCACATGCAGTTCAAAGACACAACCTCAGTGTCCATGCTTCTGCAAACAAGGCAGGCTACACCAAAACCCACATCACCAAATCACCTTGCTCAAGTCTCTTTGAAATCCAATTCTTTCTAAATCTAATTCTCACGGATCAAGAGCAGAATGGTTTCATTCAATAAGCATTAGTTATTCCTCTCCCCACTCTCCTGTTTCACGGCACTTTCAGCATCCTACCCCTTTAGCCCACAGATGCTCCTCATTGTGCTACGACTCCCAGATTGTTCTGATTATTTATTGACAATCAATGTCAGGCCCTGGGTTCCTTTCCTTGATTTACACCCTGAACTGCAATTACGTGGTGCATGGCCACAGTAAACCTTAAAACAAACGGGATTGTTGGAGTTGCTAATGTAGAAAGAAAGAAGGAAAATTTGAAGAGGTTAAGCAGTGATGTTGGTACTGCACTATGCAATACCATTCTCCATGTCATGTAGGTGCCTATGTTCCAACATTACCTTAACCAGAAGGTCTGGGAGCAGGGGGGAGATCTTACAAGATTTAGAGATGCAGCAGCACTTTGGAGACAGGGATCTAAACCAGACATCTGCGTGGTCCCAGCTGAGGCCATTCTGCTGCCTCAGACTCCTGCTGCTGAGAGATGGCATCTTCCCCAGGAGACGAGGGCAAAATGGTCTTTTCAGTTTCAAGGCTAAAAAAATGTAAATATCTGAGTCAGCTACAAACATTTGACAAGATGCCTTATTAGCAGATGCAAGGACAAGATGCATGACCTATGCAACATTAACCTGGGTGAATTCCTTATGCTGCTTTGAAGCAAGAGGCTGGGGAGTCTTGCTTTGACAAGCCAGTTCCTCCCCTAGATTCTTAGTTGAAAACACCTGTTTGCAAACCTGGGCAGAACTCAGGTTCAAGTCACTCAGCTCTCCATCTTTCCTTAAAGTATTATTTCCCCAGCTGTAACTCCCCAGAGCAATGCTGGGTAGGGTTAGCTGGGTTGGTACCATCAGTCCTTTTTAGAACTCTGGTGCAGAAAGAGGCTCCTGATCCTGTAACAGCTGACAATCCTAGACAACAACAGGAGAATTTTTGCTCACAATCAACACAGTCTTAGCACTCAAACATTCCAACTGAAATCAATTGATGCATTCGCCCAGCAAAGTAAAAGAACATTCACAAAGCACAGGGGATCAAAATGTGGCTCTCAAGGCCCAAATCTACTCATTAAAAAAAATAAATTGAAGCAATTCCATGGGCTTCTGAGGAAATTCAATCTAGTGTACAGTTTACAGAGCACTTTCGCCAAGTGTTTTTCATTCAAAGCACTCTACAGAAGAGGAGCATCATTACTTGCTGTAACCCCAGAACCTTCCCTTGTTCTGGTTTGATTTTTGTTATATGATTCATCCCACTCTGTGTATTCTCTGGCTGTGCATTTTTGTCCTTAGCATCAGTTTCTGTCCTTTGTATCCCATGCTGCATTCCTTGGCAATTATTTATAGAAGGGACTCATCCACCCCCAGCCCCACATCCTTGGCCATATGTCAGTGCAGATCCAGCTGTTTGTCTCTCAGGAATTCAATCACCTTTCTGCTCTCAGACTGCAGCTCTGCATTCACAACAGCTCATCCTCTCTGCAGCAGCAGAGCTCCATCCTCTCAGATATAAGATTTCCATTTGGTCTCCAAACAGAGGAATGAACTCTAATTTGGTAAAGGTGAGCCTCAGAACATAGCACAACACCAAAATCCTACTTTAATGCAAAATTGGGCTTTTTATTTGCTCCAACAGAAAGTATGATTGTTTTTAGTCTAGTAACACTTGTGACAATGAAATATAATGTCAAAAAAAAAAAAAAAACACAAATGCAACAACCCCTCAAACACAGGCGCAATCCCTCTTTGCTACAAGCTGGAGTTTTTCTCTATTATCTTTCCGTTTCTCTTCCATTTGTCTCTATTTTTAAAGGAAGGGAGCAAGTTCGTCCTTCCATTCTGCTTTCCCTGAAGAGATTCTTGCTTTCTCCTTGGCACAGCTTTATGCCCACACACCCCTGCAGCGTCAGCCTCCAATTGACTTTCCCTGAAAACAACTTGGAAATTAACTTTCCTTCCTTAAGAAGCTGATACCAATGCCCAAATCCAGCCTTTGCTCCACCAGACTTTCTCCTGTGATTGAGGGAAGAGCTGCTCCATCAGCCACGCACAGGGAAGGAGCACACAGTTACCAGGGGGAGCTGCCATACCTTGCGTGCAGCTGAAGCACTCTTCTGTAAGGCAACAAACCCCAGGTAATCCTCATCCATTGGACAGCCTGCAGCATCGGGGTGGGGAGGGAACCCTTTAGCAATGGGAGGGACAGGCAAAAATTATCTTGGAAGTGCTCCTAAAGTGCTGACTGTGCTCCTGGACACCAGGAACAGCCTCCCTGTCACGCTCTGCAGCTCTGACCAAGAAGGATGCCCTTTCTGGAGGAGGCATATTGATGGCAAGTGACCATCCCACCACCCTGAAGAGAAAGGTCACCAGTATCCACCTCATTTGCTCTGCAGAGATTCTGCAGATTACAACAGAGCAACTGTATTATTTCAGCTAATGAGAATGTAACGTTTCATTATTGACTTCCACAGTCACTTAAATCTACCCTTAGCAAATTAATTTTGCAAAACAAAAAGTGACTAGCCAAATAAACTCCACCATAGCTTGACAGCCAGTAAAATTATATGAGATAATGATTGTTTAGAAAACAGACCTAGAAAGTGCAAGAGGGAGCAAGGAGAAATGGATGAATAAAAAATTCAGCAAACAATTGACTTAAATCAGTGCAAGAGATGGGGAGAACATATACACTTGCAAAGTATCGAAGCTGAAGCAAAAAAAAAAAAAGGATTTGGACTAGCTGCTTCTTGAAATATTTATTTGGAAATCTAGAAGGTACAGCATGTACCTTGTCTACTCAAAAACAAACTTCCAGCCCCACCTCTTCTCATTTAGAGACAAGCACCATGTCTCAGAACAGACTTCACTAAAGGGGCAGTTAGCACAAAACTGACCCCCAGAACCTCACCCCAGGATGGGGATGTTTAAGGCAGACAGCTGCACAGCTGCCTATTTCACGAGGTGCCACTGCAGGCTTTGGGAAGCCAAAGGAGAACGGATTAGGTTCACCACCCAACAAGTCTGACTTGGACAAAATGAACTTCATCTTAGTGAGGAATGACATCTGAGAAGGGCTAAAAACAAAGTGCCCCACAGCTGACCCACTTCAGCTCGGTACAAGCACCATCCCCACGTTGTACTGAAAAGCACGGAGGCTTAGGAGCAGTAAACTACACACACTGGAGCTACACAGCAGCCACAGCCCACCTCGGAGAAACAAAATTCAGCATTAGCAATGACCCATTTCCTCGCTCAGTGGGGGTGGCAGAGCTGATCTGGCACTGAGAGGAAACACGCTGGGGGCTTCCCTGCGCCGCGAGATCGCTCGCTGCTCACACACAACACGTTTGCTAATCCACCTCGACCCAAAACTGTTGACCGTTTCTGTTTAAAGAAATAAATGGAGGATTAGGAGAAGGAGAAAGCCTGAAATCCAACAGACTTGAAATTAAGCTGGCAGGGAAAACGAGCAGCTGAGAAGCTGCAATTTGCACCGGGATTTGTGGAGCTGCTGCACAGGTTGGAGGAATTTTGTGGGGGTGCGGCAGCAGATCCTAGCAATCCCCTCACCAGGATGGGGGGTTTGGGGTGTTTGTTCCATTCCCTTCACATTCAACTGCAAGGGAACATGCTAGAAGGTAACTTAAACCACACAGCCAGGTGTTTGCCCTTCATCTAACCTGCAGTGACAGCTGCTTCTGATGTCCACCATCATCACCTCCCTCTGCCACACTCACTTCCCTTGTCTAAATCTACAGCCATTTGTATCTCATTTGTTACCAGCTACATCTGCCCACATTTTCCTTTAAAAAAAAAAAAAATTTGGAAGCCAGATCCTCCACTGATGCTAACTGGCAGAGATCTCTGACCTGGAACAGAGCAGTGCTCATTTATTCCAGCTGAGGATCTGACCCCAGGACTTCCAGCGCTTGAGCTGTAATAGAAGTAGGATCAAACCAGGTCATTACATGCCTGGGAGCCTTTCAAGACACTTTTGGGTGCTACAGAAAGCAATGCCAGCAATTCTGCCATTCGTAAGCTTTTTTTCTCTCCCAGTCAGTACAATGGGTATGGTGCAGGGGGGTCTCATACATCAGATGTACTCTTCCAATTAACATACGTGCCAAGAGCTGCCATGAAGTTTTGTGACATGGTTACAAGTCCAGGGGAACATGTCTGGTCCATTTTATAACTTTGTTACATTCGGTTTCTTGTTCTCATTCCAAAACACAGAAGATCCCATAAGTCAGACAGGTTGGGAAGGTACAGGCACAGAGCTTCCCTGGGCCACAACCTGTGATGTGTCACTTCTGGCAAACAGAGGTGTCTCCAGTTGCATGTTTGGACAATTAAGCTAAATACAAAAGGAAGTTAAAGCTACCATACACACCCAAACAGAAAGAAAACACACAACCAAAGCAAACACCTGAAACAAGGAGAAGGATACATTTCATCCAAACATCCAGCATAGAACAGAGAGTTGCATGCTCGTTTTCTTCAGATTGCACAGCTTTAGCGTTAATTTTTTTTTCCTATTTCTCCAAGGAAAAGTCTGTCAAATATCAGATGAAGAAAGGAAGCCCAGATATGACCTGATCGCTTCCAAACAGCCACGTCTCCAACAAGACCATGCAGCAGTTCCATTCGAGATCCTGCAAGATTGCCTTGCCACTACATGTGCTCCAGTGTAACCGTAGCAGATTATTCCATTTCTCTGTCTTTTGCGTGGGGTAGAATTCCAGGGACTGGTCCTGGCCTTGGGATGCTGCATTCTGTGTGTAACCTCACCTACACATAAGTCAGAAAACACTGTGCTCTATAGAGGAAAATCCCTCTCTGCAATATTAAAAACGCTTAAAGCTGCCACTTCAGCACCACTGACTGCTCTCACTAGAAAGGCTACTTCTATTTCCTTAACACTGCGTATTGCCACACACAAAGAGCAGCACATGACGAGATCGGCACAGAACCCAGCCTCAGACCAGAGCTGTACCAATGTCACTTTGCATACAGGCTAGCAAAGAGCATGACCCTGTAGACACCGACAGCAGTTTCTCCTTACAGGAGGAGGATTCAGCCAAAACCTGACAAACATAATTAACAGGTGAAGGAAGACATGCCCAAGAACACAAATCCATTTGTTCATGTACTTATTTTTCCATTAAGATGATGTGGCAAGTTATGCCAGAATACATTCAGCATTTCTGCCAGCCCCTCCGCCCCACC
>WBMW01001139.1:1220322-1276365 GCA_013396635.1 Penelope pileata | reverse complement strand
TTTTTTTTTTTAAAGCACCTCTGCAAGTCTCTCCCCTGGACTAGGAACATGAACAGAGCTCTTTTCCCGAGCAATCTCATTTCTTAGCTTGCCTATCACTATTAATGTCTTGAGTTAACTAATTGAATTCAAGTTGCTTAATTGAAACATGTTAAGTGCAGTGCCTATTTCTAATGCAGCAAGAAGGAAAAAAAGTGAGTTTCAGAGCAGTCTGCATTTGTTGACTTTTTTTTTTTAAACCTTGATGTAGAATGGAATGTTCAGAACAACGTTGTGGAGACTATTCGAAATTGTGCCTAAGACAGAGAGGAGATATTCCTTCTGCACAACGCTATTTCTGTAAATTTTGTTTAGCTTGCGTGGGATACAGTTAATTACAGTAATTTATCAAACTGGCACAAGGTAGTATTCACACACAAAGTTTTTCCTGCAGTCAGAATCCTTAGTTTTATATGAGACTGGGTTGTGCTAATTGAATTTTCACTTGGGTAGATAAAATCTTTAACAACTCTGGAATAACTAAGTGCTCTTTGTTCAACGATGTGAATCAGAATGATTTACAGCACCTATCACATAATCATGTTAATTTTGCTTTCATATGATTAATTAAAACAATATGTTCTTTCTTCGTAAAATAGAATTAGCGCACCCAAGGAGACAGGTTTTATTGCAAACTTCTTTTCCTGATAATAAAATCAATTTTCACACACCATCTTTTTGGCAAAGAGAAGTAAACATGCTTAAGTGGGCAAGAAAATTGCAGCCAGGGTTGGATCCCTCCATGGTGCATCTCCCATGAGTTCAGGGGATTGCACCAGAGATGGTTTAGCCCTGTTGCTGTGAAGCAGAATAAAGCCAGCATGGAGCTGGCCTGGACATGGCAATAACAGAAGTCCCTTCCCACTGCCATAGGCCCTTACAGACATGCTGCTTCAGCACATCTGGAGCCAAATTGAATGATACACCTGCAACAAAAACTCAGAGGCTAAAGTGGATCATGCCTGTGGTCCCAGCTCTAGAGTCAGCCCAAACACGTGGATCTCCAGCACGGTTAAAGCACACCTAGAAAGGCCAGATTACGTGACCATGATGGTCACGCTGATGTTGAACAACAAAAGAGAAAAAGACAATAAAAAGCTTACGTGGAACTATGGAATGTGTTTGCTATAATCCATCTCACCACCGCACTGTGCCTCTATTCCTTGAGCAGAGGCTGTGCAGGCACCACTGTATTAAATTCACTGGAGAGGAAAGCAAGTGACTTTCAGGACCGATCAGCAACACATGAAAGCGAGCAGAAAGTTATCCTCTGCCATCCATATTCAGTTCAGCAGTCTCCCCTGTGCGATGCTTTTGGGTAAAAGGTTATCGAGAGCCTCTGGTTGGTGTTACATGGGCACAGTGAGTAATGGTACGAATGAGCTATGAATTAGAACAGAGATACTTGACAGAGACCTGAACCATCCAGCTGCAGTGGTCAAGCTCAACACAGGTTAACTCTCCCAGAAGAGACCACACTGAGCCCAACATCAGGCAAGAGCAGCACACTGCTCTTTTTACACAGACCTTTTCAAGGCTGGGAGAGGGGTTTTTGCCCAGTGCTGAAACCTCCCAAGAGGACAAACCATGAGATCTTTGCACTTCCCTAACAGGCTTAAAAACCAGAACCTAACTCCCAGGGCATCTGGAAAGTTCTTTGGAATTAAATAATTATGATTTCAGCAAGGAATCCAAGCAAAAACCACAATGTAACTTAGCGTTTGGGTCAGGGTCATGCCTGCACGCTTGGCCATCACTACCCAGGGTGGTGCAGGAACTTCCCTGCTAATCTCTGCCTGAATGCAACAAAGAGACCTGGAGGCAATGGATGGCACCACAACAAAGCCACCAGCTGTTGCAAGAAGAGAAATTTTGGACAGTGCTGGAGATACCAAAGGCAGCTCTGGCTGTGACAGATCACTCAATGGACACCACTTGCAGTGCCAATTAAGCAGGTGCCTGGATTAACCCCCTGGGTGGGAAGCCTGGCAGTGCCCACCAGTTCCTGCTGCTGAAGTGACCAAACCGCACATAGGTAACTGAACAATCAGCGGGAGCTGCTCATACAGATGCATAAGTGGCCCCTTAGTGGCCATGCAGATGTCATGAACAAACTCAGCAGGGCCTTGCTCTGCACATTGGGTACCAGAGAAGTAGCAACTGTCTTAAAGATTGAGGATTTCTTTTAAATTGTTCCTTCAAACTTGTATTACTGTGCCTTGGCAGAGTTATTTAGATCCTCTCTAAGGTAAATCCTGCTGAAATACCCTGGATAATGAGACCAGCTGCATGAGAGTGGTGAAGCAGATCCCATGGTGGGCTCTGGAGGAGAGGCAGGTGCTCTGGCTGATGGCAGGAAGGGAAGCAGGAACCTTAAGAGACTCTCCACCAAGGAGCCAGTTTTGCAACCTGATGTATGAGGATGTACCCTCACAACTGTCATTACCATTAGTGGCAATCATGGATGGCTGAACTCCCCACATACAGCACTGAATACTTATCTCCAGGAGCTCAGTTCTGCTTTATTCCACTTCAAGCCTGGACTGAGATGCTGGCCTGAAGAGGGTACCCACTTCAAAGTTTCTGTAGCTACCAAAAAGTCTCTAATGAGGACAGTACAGGTTTTATCTAAGAAAACTAGCAGTAAATCCAGGGACATTAAATATGAAGAACTTCTCAGCACAAGTGTTTGAGAACTACAAGGAGCACGGCCTCCCCTTCTTCTTGTACTTCACGCATTAAAATATTTATATTGATTTTAAATTACTAGCTACATTTTCCACCTGCCAGACTATCATTGTTTTGCAGAAATGCAGATGACCTACTGGGGTCAATGAAGTACTCACAGCGTATTTTTGAGCCAGATTTGAGAGCTACAGTGAACAAACTTAAGAACAAACTAACAAGAAACCACTCACACCCCTATGGCATTTCCAAGAATTCTAGCAAGTGGTTAAAGACTACAGTGCATATACAAGCCCACAGTACCCATAGCTGCATCAGCAGTGATGCTGGCTTTAGTGGAACAGCCAACCAGCTCTACCGAAAGCATTTATTGAGTTGGGTTAGAAACAAAAGACTATCTGCTCAGAAACTGGTCACAGCACATGAAGTAAAATAACTTCTGTGTGATTAAAGGCCCATCACTGCACCCTGCTGCTGCTATCTCCATGTCTCAGTTTGCTTATTCCTGCAGAGAGGGGTGTGTGGTTGTTTTAAAAATTCTCATAGCTACAAGGAAGTCGCTGTGCACAAATCTCTCCAGGGCAGAGGATGAGCAAAACAGCAAACCACATGCGACAGGTCACTTAATGCATTTCATGGCAGTGCTTAGGGCTGTAGTCAAACTATCTACTATCAGATTTTAATTTAGGTGTCATGACCACTTCTCTTCAGTGGCTGGTTAGCAAGCTGCTGTCTCTGAGCCCTGGCCAGTGCTTGGTCCCAACCCCTCTGTGCTTTCTGGAGCTCAGGCTATAGGGCAGCTGCAGCAAAGCAAGCTGTTACAGCTCTTGTGCTGAGATCAGAAAAATAAAAAAAAAATCTAGAAAAGCATGGGGTGAACTGACCAAAGGGCTACTTTCAGCTAAGGGTGGCTCAGACAAGGCAGGCAGTCAGGCAGCACAGTCTGTCTGTCCTCGTGCTGCTGGAACAAGCAGCCCTGCACACTGCAGGCCACAGCCACCTCCCCCAGTGGTTGGCATTTCTGCTTCTGTAAAATTAATTTAATGACTGCATTAAACTAATAATTGCCTCACTTCCAAATATGGTCTCCCGGTACACTTGACTTGGAATGGGCTTCTCTTGGGAGGCACCAGGCAGATCTAGCTGTATTACTTATGGAATCCAGGCTAATTTAATTTATTTTGAGGGAATGTGCTCAATTCCACCAATGGTGGCTGCCTGTTTCTTGTGTAACCAGGGCCACACACAGCTATCAATATCTTTTCACCTTCCCCACGATGTATGTGATGATAAAGGCTCCAATTAATAAGGTCACCTTGAAAGGGAGGCCTTCTGTCAATGGGAGAACCAACAGAAAGCCACTATTTGGGAGAATGCTGGTCATAACAATCACCCATGATATGTTTCCTGAAAACAACCACTCAGAGTCCCTACATTCCTACTCACACAAAGCCTTTCAAAGCAAGGTAATGACTCCAATGTAATTACGAACCATCCTGAAACGGCGCCTCTTTCCTCTTTGATTGAGTGCTGCCTCCAGTTCCAGAGGCTCTGACTGGAGCTCACCGGCCCTGCAAGCAGGAACAGGGCGCTTGAATCCTGCATCAGAAGCCTGGGATCTCGAGTGCTGATAACACAGAAATATTACCAGCAGTAAGTACCAATAAGTAGTTTCAAAGTTGACCTGTGCTGGTTAGGCCCCCAAGATCAGTTCTCCTCCAGATCCCTGCCCAGGAGCACCGCGCTGACTTCCTGCACTGCTGCTGATGCCCAAAGCAGCCTTGATGCTGTTGCTGGGGCTTCTAGCAAGCTCCCTAGGGAAGGCTGCTCCACCAGTCTCCTCATCTTAGCTTCCTTAAGGAAAAGGGCACATCATAGGTATCCAGATCATCTTTCCCTACAGGACGAAGTTTTAAGACAACGGTTCATTCCAGGCATTCATTTTCACTAGTGAGGACCAGGACCAGAAATCCAAAACCAGAAGAACAAACTCACGCATCCAGCAGCAGCCACAGAAACTGACAGCCCCCTGCCTGGTACCTTACCACAATCCACTCATGGCTCCCACTGGGACACAGAGGGCTCAAAGAGAAGAGCTTGATTTGGCAGTGCTGACATTATAAGGCCTCTCGTACACTATTAAATTAGAGCCTTGGTACTCCCTCTAGGACCACATACTGTTATTTGCAATGTAGTTGAGCTGCACTTAAAATGAGGACTTGTGAAAGGAATAGACTGCCATAAAAAGAATTAATTTTCTGCACTCCAGATCAGAGCTGCAGCACTCAAGTAAGTCCTTTGGAAATGAATAACCGAAAAGCAATAAACCTATTAAAAGAATAAACTTTTACTACACCAGATGGGTGAAATAGTGACCCATCACGTGAATGGCTCAGCTAAATGAATACATATTCTGTTTCACAAATCAAAGCACATTTCCTAGGGAAATGGGCCTTTTTTGGACAAATGCCTCTTTTAGGGTTAGCCACGTTGGAACAGTAGCTCCCCTTTACAACATGGCTGTGCATTAAGCAGATTTTTAGTAGAGCAAAGTTATGGATGCAGTTAGCAAAAAAATAAAAGAGGATGATCAGAATAGTTAGGTGTTAAAGGCTGAGGCTTTTCTGTGCACAAAATGTTCTGGAGCTGCCACCAGTGGCATGGTGGCTGCAGGGCTTTGGGTGGAGGTGTAGATTGCTTACAGACAAGTGCTCCACTTCCCAAGGACTCTGTTCCTCTCTGTTCTTGACCAGCAACAGCTCTGGAGTCGCCCCTTACAAGGGCACATCCAGTTTGTGTAGGCCTCTACCCTGGTGCCCCAAAGCATCACAGCAGGAACTGGCTGTTTTCACAGGTTCTGCCATCAGGACCTCCCTCTGCTGACACAGAGCCTGTTTGTCTCTTCAGTAGTCTCAGTCCCAGTACTCTAAAACTGCACTGCTTTTATTAAAGTCCCCAGATCTCATGACAAGAAGTTTGGATTTCCTCCCAGCCCGACACAGACATGACTGATATTCCTGATCCAGCTACGCAGACCAAGGTAGGAGGCTCGGGCCTCTTAAAGCACATCAGGCATTTCTAGGAGTTACAGCCACCAGAAAGTCACCAGTCAGGAACTCAAAATGGCAGAATAAACAATGGTTCCATGTACTCAAAACACCCCCATGATGGCGAAAGTGAAGTCTGTCTTGCCCACATCTCACACAAATTTACACAGTCCCTCTATTCTTCCAAAAAAACCATTTTATTTACCTAAAAAAATAAGATGTATCCAGATTCTGATGAGCTCTTGCTGCTTTTTAATCTATCACTTGAGGGGTCTCTTGCAGGGAGCGCTTGACACAGCGGCACTGCCTGGCAAAACCCGAGCTGCCTCTTGCTGCAGGGGCTGCTCTGAGCACCCAGCAGGCATGCTGCATGGAGCCAAGCCACGCACTGCTCCCCAGCACATTTGGCAGCCACCACAGTGCTGTCTCTCACTCAATGTTTCTCCTGTCACCACTCAGACAAAGGAGAAACCAGAGGAGACAGCCCTTCCTCCTCACACTGCCTTTGCACATCACGGTAGCAGCATTATTGAGCTGTACGAAGTCTCCAGGTTTTCCTTGCTCTAACCATGGTAAGGTGCAGCATTTTCATTCTACCTTCAATAATTTAATTTTTAACATTAGCTTAAACCCAGGTGGTTGCTAGGCTTTGCACATCAGCAAAATCCATCAGAGTTCAAGAGTCCAACAACACCGCTTGCAGCTAATGCGCTCCTCCCCCTCTTCCTCTCTCAAACACCCTTTCAATTTTGCTGGACTAAAGGCAGGGGTAAGGTCAGGCAACCGACAGGGCTCCTGGGATACTGCAGGGGCCATAAAACAACAAGAATTAAAGCAGGATATATATGCTAGGTTATCAAGCCCATTTCCTGGCCAGAGCAGCTTAGTGGCCCATGACACATTCCCTTGTGCTTTATCTACAGGTCCTGAAGAGAGCTTGCAGCTATTCATTCTGGTCACTGGGACTTTGCAGCTCGTCAGATGACCTGCAGGCTGGTTTGATCCTACACCTGCAAAGGCTGTCTTGTCTAAGAAAAAATATTCAGTGTATAAAGGAATAGATAAGAACACGCTCCTGCAGAGATGAGTCCCCAAGGTTTCAGGGTTTTATGCGCTACCAGCAAGTTCATTGTACTTGTGAGATCTGCCCATACCACCACTGCTTTAAAGCCCACATTAGAGAAGAAACAGCTTTCCCCCTTTGTATTTTCAAAAGGGAAAGATCTAGAGGCTTGAATGGAAGAAGGGGAAGAGAAAAAAGAAAGAGAAACCACGAATAGGACCAGTTCCAAGAATATCAGCTACTTGTCAGCTCTGCAAAATATCCGTTAATTTATAGAGGAGAAGTGTATAGGCTCTTCCAGAGCAATACGTCAAAGCTTTCTCACTACAATACCTAGCTTTACTTGGCCTTCATATTACGGACCAAATTGGATTTCCTTGGTTCTGGATAAACCGCGTAAGGGTAATGTATACTGTGATTTATTACTGTAAGTGCTTAAAATGCCTCCCACTAAATTTGTTGTGACCTTATCACGCTATTAGAACCCGAAGTAAATAAGCGCAGTGAGTAAAGGTTAACAACACACCAAATAAAACAAACGGCAAGCAGAGGGGATGGGACCCACTCGCTCACATCGCTGGCACGCTCCAGGGAACGAAATTGCTGCGTGGTCTGACAGCACCAGCAAAGAGCCCAGAGGATGCAGAGCTTCAGAGATCGCAGAGACATGGAATGGGTTTTTAACTCCCAGCCCAGCAAGCATGACAGTGTTGCTCGGTACTCTGCAAGGACACATTTTCCAGATCAGGCCCTGTAAAAGAAAACTGCATCTCTACCTCCAGTCCAAGCACAAGAGTTGAGGGCAGGAGTGCAGAGGTTCCCTCCCTGCAGGGAGCCTGCCCCTGGGATCAGAGGCCAAAACCAAAGAGCTCCTATTACAGGAGCAGCAAGGGCTATGCATGTTGGCAGGAGGTAAGCAACGAGCAGCCTTCAAAATGAGCCTGAAATTGACTGTGTGATGTACCAGCATCAGCCAGATCCCCCTCCCTGAGCAGGGAGAGATGTTCCACCACCCCATACTCAAACCAGGCAGGTTTGTGAAGCCCTGAGTGCCACTAAGATCTCTTGACCTTCTCTTCAGACAAGATCCCCTGAGCTACAGACTCCCAGTAATGATGCCTGCAGGGAGGTGATCCCATGAGCACAACTCCTCTGGCTGGTTAAAGTCAAAAAAAAAAAAAAAACTGAACTGCTCCCACACAAGCTGAGAGGGCAGAGCTGGCTGCTTCTGGAGCGGACTCAAACTATCAGATAACAAACAACAGATCAACAGAAAAGATATTATTGTCACTATTTTCAGCTCACCAGTCAGTACCCCTTTCCAGACAGGATATTGAATTCTTAAGGAATAGCAAAGCTTCCACAAGAAAAGCCTTGGAATAAACAAAACTCGCACTATGATTTGAAAGCAGTTATCAAGGACACATTTACCCCAGCACTTTAAACAAGGGCACGGTGTTTTACCCATGTATTTTCCCCTGTAATCTATTTAATTCCTAACAGACACACCACAGTCAAGACCACTTTGGTTGCTATCCTTCCAGTACCTAAATGGGGCCTACAGGAGAGCAGGGGAGAGACTATCAGGGAGGGTTGTGATAGGACAAGGTCTTTAAACTGCAACAGGGGAGATTTAGGTTAGATGTTAGAGGAAATTCTTTCCTCAGAAGGCACTGAGGCCCTGGCACAGCTTCCCAGAGCTGTGGGTGCCCATCCCTGGAGGGCCAGGCTGGACGGGGCCTGGGCAGCCTGAGCTGGGGGGGGGAGGAAAGCAGCCAGCCCATGGCAGGGGAGCTGGAACTGGGTGGGCTTTAAGGTCCGTTACATTCTGTGATTGCGTGATACCTTCTCTTGTCTCTCTTAAATGTACAAGTTGCCAAATACCTGAATAAAAATACCATCAGGAATTACAGAAGCTCTTGGAGAAAAATGTAAACAACAATGTATGAACAAATCCAGAGTGACCCAAACAAAAACACAGCGTCTTGAAACGCTGTTTTAAAGAGACTCCTTGCTGTTTGGGAGAGGTAGATAGTCTCATCCCCAGGTGCTTATCACTACAAGCACAGATTTAGAAATAAATAAATAAAGCTTTATGCAACTCAGAGCAACAGCACACACATTCCCACATTCCTCAAAAATCTGAGCTTGTTCAAATTAAAAACAAAATTTAAAAAAAGCATTCTTCATTAGAAAGCCTCAAGAAAGGGTTTGAAGTCTCCCAGACAAAAGAAAAACAACAACAACTTCTGAATAAGAGTTGAAGCTGGTTTTCTTAACTTGGCCTCTGCACTCAGCCTGATTACAAAAGGGTTTTTGTTCTGTAAAGAAAATGTTCCTCTGACATTCTAGGTAAGCATGTAACTCTGAAAACTTCCCCCAAATGCTAAACTGTTTGAATATAAAACGTAGTACTGCAAACCATGTTTTCTTTTGATACATCAGCCAAAGCAAGGTAGAGTCAGGCCATTAGAACCTCCTTCTTATTTATTCTAACAACAATTGTGATAATAAATTCATTATTTTCATAATTACTGCATTATAATTTAGTAATAGGTTCACATTAATTTCAAAAGTCTTACTATAAGGAATTATCCAAACAAAATAAGAAACAATTAAAATTTAATTAATCTGAAATCCTACTTACAAGGCATTACACAAGCAAAATAAGTAATATGTACCATGAAATTTATCTAAAATCCTATTAAAAATGATGACTTTGAGGCCAAAAAAATTTTTTACTTATATGAAAAAACTGACTTTGACTGTTGTGTTTTTGAAGCAGGAACAAATAGCTAGTAATAGAACAAGAAGGCCAGGCAGACCCAAAGGCAGCGAATCCATCCCAACATGACCAACACAACTCCCCAAGGCTGGCCCCAGCCCATTCCCCTCCATTCAGCCTGCCTCAGCCCCCCATGTACCTTCCTCAGGGTATCATCACAGCAGCCACTTACTGTTATCATTGCAGCCAGGACTCCTGCTGCCTTTCAGCCTTGAGGAGAAGAAATTCCTTCTCTCTAGCTGCAAGGAAACTCTATGTCTCTCCCTGGGAGCCCCAGCAGGCAGCGGGCCCTCCCAGGTGATCACGAGCCCCACCTGTGCCCCCAGTGCCCATATCTCCACCTGACTCCTCAGCCCCTAATCACAAACACCTTGGTGGGCTTGATGTAGGTACTGATTATTCAAAACCAGAGCATTTCAATGAAAAAAAACCTTTCAATTGGCACCTGATTCATGTGTCTGCTTTGGTGTTCGTGCACTTCACTTGCAGAAATCATAGCAGGTCGAGGATTGTTATTTATTCCCTAAGGCTTCTGAGATCTTTGCAGCACAATCCACTATCTTGAATCATAAACTGATTTATTGTTTGCTGCTTTGGGGAGTGTGTAGCTATGTCCTGCCTTGGACTGATCTTTTGAATTTCCCTCCAAGAAGTTACAGCAGTTCATATATTCAAACCCTCCTGATTTTTCATATTTAGCATATGCCAAACTGTTCTTGCTGGAGAGATGCTTTTCTCTGCAGCAATGAACTCGTTATGTTAAGGCAAAACAGCTGTGTGACACACAGTGGTAACCCTAATGCACTTCTATAGCATGTCTCAGTGCCTGGGTCATACACAGCATTAAGAAGAATGCTACAGATCAGATTACCATCTGCTGTGCCCCACAAAGGGAACTACATCCTAACAGTACCATGCTATATGAGGAACTTGATCTGCGTCCAGTTTAAGGTTTGAGAATATGTCCATGTTCAGAAACCCATTAAAGCAAACACTTAACTCTACCCTTGTCGGTTAACTCCTGTCTCTGCATTCCTGAAACGAGTCATTAACTGCATTTCATCTGTTCCGTTTCAAAATCCTCAAATTCAGCTGCAAAAATGGAACCCCTTTGATCTCAGATTGCCGCTAATTCATAATTGATAACCCAGACTGGAAGGAAGGGAAAAGCTTCATCCCCATTAGTCGTTCCACTTAATATGTTCTGGTGCTTCAATTATGCAAAACCCAACTCTCAGGGTCTGACTGCCTTCCAAAATGTGAGTCAATGGGGGAAAGAGAAAAACCTAGATCGAATTATTCCAGCTGTAAATCTTTGTAATAGCATAGATGTCACGAGAGTGATATCCAACACTGAACAATTCTGTTTATTTTCTGAGCTGTTGCTTTGTAGAATTCCCAAGGCATCCATTAATGACTTCAGAGAGTTCAACAGAGAAGGACTCATTCTCCACCTCTTGTATTTTTTTGGTCAGGTCATTATGCTGCTTGCTGTAATGACCCTTTTTGGCTCAAGGCACTAAAAGCCCTGGAATAATATATGTCCTGGTAAGTGAGTAAGTGAGAAAGAATAATTAACACAAGTCATTTTGTCCTTTACTTTGGAGAAGGCAACTGTCAATTCTTTCTGAAGACATTTAAATTATAAATGTTACGAATATGAGTGCATTGAAGAAAACAGTAATGCACAGACATCACTAGGCCAAAACACGTTTCCCTGTGGGGAGACTGACAAAAGCAAGAGCACGCAGCAGGGAACTCAGTTAAAATGGCACAGATGCACACACCACCTTATACAACTAACCAGCAATGAAAAATATGACTATGGCTGTACCTAGCAGCTTGTTGTGGCTATAGAAATGTTGTTTCACTTACATTTCTTGTGGACAAAACTACACAGCCACACAGCAAACTCTAAGAAGCAGGGAAATTAAAGAATGCAGTTGCAGAGCTGCTGTTCAAACTTCTTTCCAACATGGGATGTACCACTGAAATCATCTGGATTGCCTGTTCAGGACATTTAGCTTTGATAGCTCTCCAGAATTCACCCATGTTAGCACAAAAAGAAAAAATGTAGTTTGATTTCTACTGTTTTCTATCGAGTGATTGATGGAGATCACACTGTAGGAAAACACAAACTCCATCTGAAAGTTTTCCTGGAATAGGCCCCTGATAAGGTCTCTTTTCTGGAAGTCGTCACAACTTTTTCAGGGGCTTTTTCATCACAACTGGCTTCTGCTGCTTTGCTGCATGTTCTCCTGTTGTTTCTGTTTTTTCACAGACACCTGCCAAAAGAAAAAATCCCTGCACCTCAAAGTCATTTTAATAATTCATACCCAACTTCAGTTTCTGCAAGTTTAATAAACAAGTGTTTATTAGAATACAATCATTTCCTCTTGGAATGGGCAGTTTCTAGGAATGAAATAACAATAATTGCCTCTAAGAATATGTATGAATAACAAACATTCAGCCCTCCTGCTTTTGTTGTTTGGTTGATTTGCACGAAAGCCTTCCCCACTGTTCCCCTTGCTTTTGTTTTAGCAGATTCTGCTTTTAATTGGATTCAATACTTAGCTGGATACAAACCAGAATTTGCATGTAAAAAACCTATACATAGCAACCAGCTCATCCTGGAATCTATTAAAAATAACAAGAGGGATTGAAATGAGATTATTTCAAGAGCTCTCTTGGATTCATGGGAAAACAGATTTATTGCACTTGCAGAGAAGCTCCCAGGTAAGAGAGATGCAGGCTATAGCACGGAGTCCTGGTTCTTCCTCTTGCTCACAAAGTGGAACTTTGTGGACTTCCAAGCTAATTCCACACCTGAGGAATGGTGTGCCATGCACACAGAGCCTGCTGCCCTCTTCTGCTCTCAGGTTTTCCTCCGAGCGCAGCGACATGACAACACTGTCCATTTCTGCAGCCTCCTTCTTAGTCCTCTGTTGGGATGCTTTAAAGGCCCACATGAAGTTCAATTTAGCACCAAGTGGAAACAATGGGGAATAGAGTGGCCTGTACAAAACTAAAATAAACGAGACATTGTTAAATAGCATCCACAAAAAATGCATCTGCAAGAGTTAGGAAAACAGGAGGAAAAGCTGACTTAAACCTCCAGCTCCAGCAGCCTCAGCATCACGCTGCAGCAGGTTGCCTGCACCCCATGTCTTCTCACAGGGCTCCGCTGAAATTTGGGCTCTACAGGACAAGTCCTCCATTGAGATTTGTCCTGCTGGCTGCTCACAGTGACCTCGGACAGCATTCCCAGAAGCTTTCAAGCAACCATCCCTAAGGGCACAGGCTCCAACGTGAGTCCTGAGACAGTCTGCTCTCCCAGAGAGGATTTACATTTAACTCCAGTGTTGCAAACAGATGCCAGGGTGAAGCACCAGCACATTCCCCTGTATCAGGTAACGTACAGCCTTTCAAGTTTATATTTACATCTTCCTTTGGACCACTGAGAGCAGCTCCAGCTCAGGTTCTATGTGAAAGGTCTGCGCTCGTAGAGGCCGTGATCAGTGGCCTAATTTTTGTAGTAATTTGTAGCAATTCTGAGACTGTGTTTTACTATTGTGCACCCTTAAGCGTTCAAAGTTTGTTGATCCCAAAAGATTTGGGCCACTAAGCAGAAGCCACAGAGGCAAAGGTGTTTTTCTTTAAAGTCTTATTTCTAGTTGCTTACAGCTTCCAGCTCCCAAACTAAATGAGCTGAAGTTTGGCTCTCTGTAGATAAAGGTCTTACATTTGCACTGCACCAAAGAGCTCCTAGAGTTCAGAGTAATTCCTCTGCACCATGCAGTCTTCCTGTAAGAATTAATCACTGGCAAAGCACAGCAGCGAGGTCTTTTGGTGAAAGGCACTAAAGCAGCAAAGTGCCATTTCTTCTTACAGATTCCACTTTTTAAGCTTTTAATGCTGTTGTTGTTTTTCTTCCCTACAAGAGAATTGAAATTAATTGAACATTAATATGGCTCAGTTCTTTAGCAGATCCTTAGCTGATACAAATTAACACAGCTCTGGCTCGTTCTCCTAACTCATACCTTCTTGCCAAGTGCCAAGCTGGGAATGGATCTTCAGTGGTAAGACACCATCAAGATTACTCCAATTAGCAAAAAACAGCTCGAGAAGGTTAAGAACTCGATTTCTTATGATTCCAGTAGACCTTTTTCCAGGTCCAGAAGAGGAAAGAGATTTTTATTTCAGAATCCCAGGGTTTGTCCCCTCTTCGAATAAACTTGAAAGCAATGATTAGAACCTATGGCTTCTTCTGAGTTACCTCCCCATGTGCATCAGCATAAAACTGTGCCAGGAAAACACACAAAAAAAAAAGGAAAAAAAAATCACCACCAAAAAATAATGATCATGTTTGGATCTAACCTAGTTTGGGAATCCCTAGGATGAGCTGGCTACCCAGTGCTGGCTGTGTAAAAGCACACTGGCTTCTCTTTAAGCTTTTTTATGTACAGATCAAACAAACAGACTTCCAAGTGCTTTCATTTAACTTTGATGCCAAACTTTGATGTCTTCACCATTTACAGTAATCATTTTTATGTGCACTTAATATTATTTTTTTTAGTCCAAAATGTTACACATAAAAAGACCAACTTTATTTGAAATATGCAGCATTTTTGCTATTCAAAAACTCTGCATTTTTAATTCGTTTCTTATCAGCAGTGTACTTCTGGGGCAAAGAGAGAACATCAAGTTTTTAATGCCTTTTAGTTGATTTAAATTAATATTTTATGTTTGTATTCAAAAGAGCTGGCTAATAGAAGGGCTCTGACATTTCTTCCACACTTTTCCTGGCATGTCTTAAGTGCAAAGCAATGGTTATTTCTCAAATGTTTGGGGCTTTACTCTGTGCTGAGTGCCCAAAAGATGACATTTCTACGCAGTTTAATCCGTTAGGATCATTGCTCATGAGCCCTGTGCCTGAGCAGGGGAGGAGCAGTACCGGTGTCTCAGGAATAAGACAACACATCGACCTTTGGCTCTACATGGAAATGCTTATTTCTGTGTGCTCGAATACCCTCTCCCCAAAAAAACCAACACAGGGCAGCAATCCTCTCCCTGGTTCTGTATTTACACCCAGCTCTTTTCCAAGAACAAAAAAAGCCAGAGATAAGAGTGAAGCTTTAATGAAAAGGGGCCTGAATGATTTCTATTGCATTTAATAACCACTACATCACTGTCAGCAGATGAAAGTGCCGTATCGGATTCCATAGCTGACAACAGTGGTGAGGTAGAGGATAGCCTTCAATTAAGAAGCTATACCCCCCTCCTTCTAAAACAGATGGAGAGGGACCATATTTGAAGATAGCTTCTCAGTGCTGAACACTCCAGCTCGCTCTAATTTAGCTCAGAGGCTGGCAGCAATCTAGCACCAGCAGGATGCAGCCCAGTTTGTATTTATCGCTGTATTTATCAGAATTAAGGTCACAGTGATGTCATGGTCATCCTGCCCAGAAATCCTCAAAGGCAGTACTAGATGACTACTAAGGAAGCTGAGAATCATTGCCAGCAGGCATCTGCTACCCAGAAACTGGCCGAGTTTTTTCTGCTGTACAACTTAAACGCTGAGATTTAACCTACAGGAGTCACCAAACACAGAGCTGAACCCTGGGCTTCAGCAAACAGAAACAGCTCTGAGGTGGGATTCCTGCCATCCTACTCCTGTTTTAAGCATGACAACTAACATTCAGCTCACTGAACCAAGAACAAATCTTCAAACAGGAAGAACTGCCACTCTGTCCCTGACACACAAAACACACCAAACACTTTGTGTTTCTGTACACATTGCTACAGTCCTAAGCTTCCCCACAGGCATCGCTATTCTGAGAACACAATAGGCACAGCAACTTTTTTTGTGTTCCTCAGTTGAAACTACTGGGGTTGACCTGGACCAGCTGTGCAAATGTGTCAGCAGAAGGTCAGCATCCTCTGCAAAGTGCAAACCAAGACGTTCTCAGGAGGAGGATTCTAGAAATGCCCTGGAAGCAGTAACTCCCTTATCACTCTGGTTAGAGGAAGTGGCTGAACAGCTCAGAGAGGATTCAGCAGACACAAGCTCTCAGACTATCCCTGCTACAGTTGTTATGGTCACAGACAGGGTCCACAAATAAAGCCTAGAAAAGGAGGGAACTTAGAGAAGGAATGCTGTTACATAGCCAAGTCCCGCACAGCACAGACTGCAGTGCTATCACCACATCTCTACAGCAAGAATCCATCCACGGCATCACCCAGGAGGATGGGATACAGGGGAGAAAGTTTTCCTCTCTAGGGCAGATGAAGGAGGAAGGCACTGAGCAGCAATCATACGCACAACAACCGGCCGCCTGCTTTGCACAGTTGCCACAAAATGTTTACGCTGTCAGCGCCACGAGCACGCTGGCTGCCAAAGCCACAGCTGTGCCAAGGAACCGCTGGAGCTCCTGCTGCTTTTCACCTTGGAGGTATGTGACGGACCCTTGGATCATCGTCCCCGTTCCCCTGCTACCCCGGGCACCACACCAGGAAAATGTATTAGCAGCCTCCTCCTGAAACCTGCAAGTTTGGCCCAAAACACAACATCTTGAACTTAATTTCAAGGTATTATGCCATCTGATAAACGATCTGAATTAAGTATTTAAGAAGTATTAAAGTATTTATTAAAGTATTATGTATTTTTTTTAATGTAGAAATAAGTTAGTAGCTTCTGTGTTAGAGAACAAGAGCTGCTGTTTTTTTCTGCTGTAGACAGAAACAAATGTTAATGCCATGTTCTGGGACATGATGCTGAGTTCATTGTACTGTGGAGTGAGGCAGAAGTGTCACTGTATGAAAGCATTTTCGTTTGCACCCCCTAATTTTCAGCCAAGTTTAATGCAGCAGTCCTTGAAGAAGGAAGAATGCTTTTGCTTCACATGAAAGGAGACGGATGCAGAAAAGAACTTGCAAGAAACTCAAAAGGGGTTAAATGAGCACAGGCAGTCATTGCAAAAATTTCATCAAGAACTCTCACTTATCAGAGAGAAATCATATTAAAGGACATGGTCTAGCAAGGGAAGACGTGCACTGCACAGTAACACGTTCATATGCCTCGTGTGTAAAGAAAGCTACCAGGAGCACAATCCTTCAGGATGCTGCAGGCTCCCTGCAAGTTACCAGTGCTCTCAGTCCCAGTGGGGTTGAGCACGCAGCACACTGCAGGATTTACCTCTAATGGCTATCTGATCCAAAAGCCATGCTGTTAGATGAATAAAATCCCCACGCGCTACATCAGGACACGGGATGATTGCCTGCGTTGCTGAGAGATTATCAAATGTATCAGTCTAGCAGGGGATAGACAAAACAAATACCTGTTAAAAAATATAAATCTCTCAACACTGGGAAAAGAAATGCATTCCCTCACAAACTCTGAAAAACTTTAAAGACAGACACAGCCAGAACAAGAACAGATGGAAAAGATGAACAGTAATTGCTTTCCAAGCATCCATCCCCACAGAAGTAGTGAGCGTAGCAAAAGAGACAGATAATAAAAGGAAAATAAAAATTAAGAGCATCTTTGAAAAAATCTAAGACTTGATGAGAACAGGTGGAAATCTCTGCTTTGGAATGTGACATTCCAGAGATACACCTTTCTGTTGAAAGCTTCTTTTCTGATTTGCAGCCTTGCAAGAGCTTTCCAGTACCCTTCAGTCCAGAAGAAAAAGGGTAGCAGGATGAGGCTCATTATTAATAATTTAATTAACGATCTGGGTGGGGCTTCTGGGCTTGTGCCAACTCCACCTTTGGAGTTTTAGGACGCACTGCGTGAGGGGAAATAGGGCTTCTGTGCACACTCTCAAGCTGTTCCATTACACCTGATTTATAGCATGACACCACTTGTTCTAGCCCATAACCTTGAGCTTGTAAACTACACAGGGGAAAATTTACTAACTACTGAGTTCATCTTAATGCACTATTGGGAATTTTAAGTGGGGAAAACCAAGGCAAGGAATTGGGGACATCTAGAAGAGCTAGCTGGTTTGAACAGCAATCCTGTAATGGCTCAGTGTAGCACGCCTCGCAGTCCACTCTGTTTTCTTTTAATTAAAGCTTTAATTTACATGGCCAGCATACAGTAAGGTCCTGTGTTTGCCTTGCACTGAAGAAGATAATCGATAGGAGAGATGTAGACACATTTCACTGCTTATTAGCTGCATACATTGATGGAGTTTAACCACAATAGCAAGTACAAATGCTTTCATTCCACTCTTAGCTGGCCTAGGAGTTTGATTAATAACAGAAGCCAGAAAACTATTCTGCAGCTCTTCTATTGGGAGAGAAAGAAAGATCACCACCCACACACCAGAACAATTTCCTGGTGGTAAAGGAAAGGTCTGCATTAGTGTATATAGAACAGCAATGAGAGCTGGAACACAGGTGCCAAAGGTACCTACTGCAATTTTGATGAGCAACCTAAAGAGGAGCTGGGAGTTACAGGAGCATCAGGTTGAACACAAGCTAACAGTACTCTCACACAGATACAAACTGCACACTCAGCTCTATTAGGAGCGTGGCCAGCAGACCAAGGGAAGTTATCCCCCCTGCTCTGTGCTGCTAACCTGCACCTGGAGCGTCAAATTTGGTTTCAGGTTCCCCACAGCAACAGAGAGGGGGAAAACAAGGAAGCGTACAGCACAAAGCCTACAGAACTGGATTTATGGAGAGGCTGAAGCTGGGCTTGTTCCTCCTGCCAAAAGAAAGTCCACAGAGCGATCGGATAGCAGCTGAGTCACAGTGGGATAGCCAACCATTTCTCTGTAGCACCACACAACAGGACAAAGGATTGCAACAACAGAGTGTCGTGGGAGGCTCAGGCTGGGCTTTGCAAGAAGTTCTCACAGGGAGAGCAGCACAGTATGAGTACAGGCTGCCAGAGGGGTGGCTGGATTTCAGGTTTTAAAGGTTTCCAATAATTATTAGACAAAGACATTGGGAACATGATAGTGTGTTGATGATGGTCCAGACTAATTTAAAACAAAAATATATGAAAATATAGTTTAAGGCTTCAATTCATTATTCTTGAAAGGAAAAAAAAAAGTGAATATAGGTTCCTATATGACAAAACAAATTCTACTACACAAAACTTGATAGTTGTGCTATTAAGCAATGAACAGAAGAATCACCCACAAGTGGTAGTTCAGCAGATGACGCTCTGACCCACATTTTGTCTTTAGGTGCAAGCATGCTCAGTTCTTCAAGTGCATTACATACTTTCAGATCCATTTCCTCAGTTAATAATCTGAGGTGGATGCATAATTTGCCTGATGTAAAGTTATGCTCTCCTTGGCTTGCTCTGCTCAATGGCAGCCTGCCCTCAGCACTACGGTATTAACTCCCTCGAAACGAGAGTTGAGAGAGCAAATATTAAATTAGCTCTGCATTTGCTGACTACTCCCAAGAGAGATCTCTTTCCTTTCTTCAGTCTAAGTACTCAAAAATCAGGTCCTGACAACAGCTCCTGAAACTTTCCCCTCCTTTCAAGTTATTTTCCCTAGGTAAGGCTCCAGCAAACAGTAACTCGTGTGACTACTAGTGCTGTTACAGCCTCCTATTTTGTTTAATTAGTAATTATTTTAAATTACACGGCTCAAGTGCAGTTGGATAGCTGTCATTCAGCAATGAAGACTTGTTCTTTGAAAAAGCTAGAACTGGGGGCATTTGCAAGACAACTATAGATCATACAGTGAAGAATGCCACACTTGATTTATATGGTTCATTGAAGATATTAGGAGTAACCTTACTCCTATTTAGAGGAGAACTGTTTGCAAACGACCTTCCAGCATCCAGGTGGATTTTCATGGGGACTGACAGGAAGCAAAGAGCAATTCCTATCATTCACTTGCCAGCTGAGTGAAGGATTTCCCAAGCTTCTGGATGCTGACGTGGCAGCACTGTTACACAGATCTCATATCTGCAAGCAGAGCTAATCAGAAGATTTATGCTGCATGACCTTGATCTAGTCAAACTCATTCCAGGTACTGCAACACAGCTCAAACACCGGGCCTGTCTGTTCCCGTGCACCATCCCAGCCATAGCAGCCCAAGCTCAGGGTCCAGGCATTGTCTAATCACTCTCAGATTTATCTTCTGCACTTTCCAGAAAGCTGATGAACACTAAGCTCAAAATTAGTTTGGAAAGATTCATTGATAGCCTCCTCAATAATTGCCCTGGAGTTCCAAAAACAAACAAAAAAGCTACACAACACATCCAGAGAGACATCAGATTGACAGAAGTACTTTGACTTTCTCACTGAACACTTTAAAAGTGTTTTTGAACAAGCCCAACAGCAGGTTTTTAAGCTTTCCTCAATTAAATCTCACATTGCTGAGCACAGCTCACAGTTCTGCTCTCTTTGGATTTCCCTGAAGCCTTACTACACCTTCACGCATACTTGCTCCTTCTCCAGATTCTGTAACGTCAGCACATACGTACACAAGCGGTGAGTTTACAGTGCCCCCAGATGTTGTTAATAAAATTAGCATCAAGTAAGAGTAGGTGCCTCTCCCCTCCTGTCTGGTGACAGCTCATTTGAGAATGTTCTTTTATTGGAGGTCACAGGAGTAAACAATCTTCTGCCAAAGACTTGTTGCAGTTAACAGTACTTTCTTTCTGAATCCATCTAACGTATCTAACAGAAGTGTAGATCCACTAATTACCAAGAAAGCATAGCAGCATAAAAAACAAATTTTATTTACATATATAATTTGGCAGTATAAAGCTTTATCACTAGATTTTCCTGAATTTTTAAAAAGATTGAGACAGGTTTCCACACCAGTGCTCTTTTGCACCCAGAAGCCACTTCAGACCCTAACCCTCCTGCAAGTGAAGGGGAGAGACAGAGTCGGTTCAAGCTCCTTATCTCACCAAGTCTCCCAATGTATTTTTACAGCCAAGGTTGTGGATCTTCCTTAGCCAACACCATAAGAACCCACTACACATTCCACATCTTCTAAGGAAGAAGTTGGGGGGTGAGGGGGCAGTGAAAACCACATCCAAAATGAGTCTTCCCACTTTTTGTTTTGAGGAAGAAAGTGGGAATGACAACAACCACAGAGCGAGAGCATCTTGCCTTTTGACTGAAAATCTTCAGAAGACCAGGACTGTTTAAAGAAGTGTCAGGGCCACCTGCTGCAACACAAAGAAGCTGAAAAAGACAGTCACATTCTCACTTCTCTTTCACTTTTCAGAGAAAACTAGAGCAATAATATCCAGGTAAGGACACAATCTTGTCTAGAGGTCCAGAAGGCATTTGAAGGGAAATCTGCAGCTTGCAGGAGAAAGACATACTGGGCTAAAGCGTCTGGAAGCCAGATTTTACATGCTTAGATGACAAGTGCTGATAAGCAGGGATTATTTTGCAATTCTTTAATATTTTCCCAGATCACTGTCATCCCTCCACCCCCCTAAAAGAAAGTCAGCCAAGTTTGCTACAATGTGTACCAGAGTCATTATGGGCAGCTGGCAGAGGGAGGCACAGCTGTTTATCACAGCATACCAAAAACAGGTCCTCAAACACATCAGGGACTACAGAGATCGCTTTATCACATCTTTCAAAGTTACTAAGTCACTGCATTAAAACAATAATGCATCTGTAAGTGCGCTACAGATGAACAGAGTGCAAATAAGCACCCACGAGTGGTATGAGACACTTACATAACTTTATAAACTCCTAACACTCTAAGATCATAAGATTCCTTGGTAGACAAAAGAAACAGCTGTATGCCACCTTCATTAGGACAGTAAAGAATTTGTTTCCTTATAGGAACTGTTCCTTTGCCATTATTCAAAGATAAAAATGGGATTGTTTTCAGAGAACTGGAAGTCTGGTTCATATATGCAATAAGCCATTCCATATCAAATCCATACAGCATTTTACTTCCCTCAAATTTACAAAAGCAATTTGTTCCCAGACAGCATAGAATAATTAGTTCACTCTTCACTAAGACAAGCTTTTCTCCATATTATGCCTGCTATATTGAGTTTCCACAGAGAACAGCGTGAACTCCACACGCGTATCAGACTATTAATGCCATGGTCAGAACCGAAAAGTTTCCATGTGCTGCAAGTTTTCACTACCATGTCCCTCACTGAGGAACTAAACAATGCCATCTACTGACACCATCAAAATCTGAACTGGAAATTTTTCACTCCACAGACATGGTGCCTAAGATGCACAACAGAGACAAGAGGGGGGGGTAGCATTGCAGCCCTGATAAAGAAATCATAAATTGATGCCTGGTGCCAGTTTTCTTGTACTGTTGTAGCTACTTTAAGATGCCCAGTTTCGGTAATTCTACTCCAAGTCTCAACCTTGCAATCTGACCTGAATGCCAATTGCACATTTTTACAATAAAAGACCCAAACACATGTAACAAAAAGATAGCTGCATGAATTTCACAACAAAGTTCCTGACAAGTTTTAAGTGCACTGTATCTTCTAGATTTGATAGCCCAGAGAAGTTGAAAGCTGTGGTCCAAGTAGCTCAGAAAGTAACATCTGTTGCTGCCTTTTCAATATATTTCTACACCTTAGGCTCAACAAATAAGGAAATGTTCTATGACCATTCCTGCATCATCCAGTTCCAGCAGCACCAAAAATATACCTAAAACGTTTTTATTATTTTATATAACTACATTATCAAATGAGTACCCCCCCCCCATACAGTCACAGAATTTTGTCACAGTGTATGAACAAGGGTTCTACTCCGCAGTTGTTGCACGTATTCTTTTGCTTGGTCAAAACCAGTCTGTCGTGGCTCTGGAGGAGGAGGAGGACCTTCCACCAGCTTCACAAAGTAGTGGCACCTGCTGATATTCATGATGCCAAACATGCCTTTACCGTGGTAGCGGATCCGTTTCACATAGCGGCCTCTGCCTGTCAATGACTCAGCTGAAGGAAAAAACGTGGGGAGAGAGAAGACTATTCAGTCCCAGAATAAGCTACTACACATCTGCAATTGAAACACTGTCTTGCCAGTGTATTTTTCCATGACTGCATATGAAAAGTTAATTCCACTTGTGATTCTCTCCATCTTCTATTACATTTAGCAGATTACCGCTACAGAGAAAACCCTTGGGTTGAATTAACACTTCAGGAGCACCAAAAAGGTGAAGTTAGAAAGTAAACATGTGAAAATAATTAACTTCAGTTGTGCTGCAAATAGGAAGCATGTCATTAATGTTTTGCTAAACATATGTTTACTAGACACTGTACTCCATTTCTGCCAATTTGAAGTAACAAAATCTTAAAGGATAAACTTTTTCATAGGGTAGGATGACATTTTTCTGCACTAAGAGAAAAAAAATTACCTATATATAAATTTGATTTGAATTCCACATTGTGATTTCTTACTGCCAGCTCCTGAGCTTCTAAGAGAACCTGTAACAAAAAGAGACAGAAGTATTTGAGCAGGAATTGAAGCAATGTTATTTCTTATCTCTAGATAAGATGAAGGAAATTGCAAGTTTAAGTCAATTACAGAAAAGTATTCCAGAGACATCAAAATTGTTAAAAAATAGACTTGTATTTTACATAATTATGTTCTCTGCACACAGACCATTTCAGGTCAACTTTATTACATTTTTGGGGAGGAAAGGAAGTGGGTTAGATGGCTCCCACCAGCAGTTGTCAGTATACCACCCATGGACCTTCAACTGATTTCACATCAGACTAGAAAAAGACTTCAAGGTGGTTAAAATGAACTTATATCATTCAATACTTTGAGCTAAAATTTGATACTACTTTGTCATAATTATGCCAGAGATCAATGGTTTGGTCAAGCCAACAACTAATTTGATACCCCTAGAAAAATTTACAGAACTCAGTCCCTTCCCCAATGAAAACTCTCTTCATTTTTAATTTTGAAGAACCAAAGCACATCGACAGAGCAGCCAATAGCAACAGATTCTACATTACTTACCATGGTCTTAACACCAAACATTGTTACAAAGAAGGCACCCACGTGTTATCTGCTGTCATCACAAATTAAAGCATTCAGCACAAGCTACTTCTGCAGATCCTTAAGTCCCAACATTACATGACTGCTATGAGAACGTGGTTTCAATGAGTTCTCACAGGCTCAACAGAAACATCTGAAACCAACACCTATCACCAGAGATTTGGGAAGTTTTCTTGAAATAAGGATTGTTAACAAACACTACAGCCTACCTCTTTGATCACCTTTGCTCCCTTTTTATCATTAAATTCCAACTGAGCAAGAGCTTGATCAATGGACATTCCTTTTATCTGCAATTGAAATGTTAAAGTTAACTTGTGCAATTACAAATACTTCTCTTACTCAGAAGACAGTATCTAAATTATTTTAAATTATTTTGCTGTTACAAAGAACAGATCAGAAGACTTCATCTTCCTTAACTGCCATTTCTTCAATGCAATATTGTACATACAGTACTACTTAGCTATATGTTGAATGATAATTTTTTTTTTTTTAAATGAATAAACAGCCCAGTACTCTGCTTCAAAGTTCCCCTCACCATCTACTGAAATCAACATGAAAATTATTCCACAGTGTGTAAACTGCTGGTGATTCCTGAGTACACATTTGAAAGCATACTAAGATAAAGCAGCTAAACCAAGCTACAAACTGCTTGCCTCCACAAGTGCACGCTCTTCCTCAGGTCTCCACCATAAAGATGTTGGTTACACTCATTGAACAAGGCAGTTAAAGCAAACACAGCAATTAAAGTTTGAATTCTAAAACTCAGCACAAATAAGTACTGTTGCTTACCAGCTTTGCCAGATACCACATCTTATCTTTGCTGTATTTTATCTCCCGCCGACAGTGATATATTTCCTAGGTGCAGAAAAGAATTAGAGAACCAGTAATTTTGCTGTGAAAACAAGAATGAAGCACGCATGACCACTCTGCAATATATGTTCTCGTAAGAAGAAGCACAGCTCTCCCTACTACACCATGAACATACAAAGTCAGGCACACCTTTGCCATTTCACACTGAAAACATTACAAAAAAGTAGTTAGCACACAGTCAACTTTAATACAGTTTTGTAAGAATTAGTTTATAAACAGAGATTCTAAAAAGTGTAGTCAAATTTTTCATCTTTCGTTTTCCTCCTCCCCACCTTTTGAAGCAGTCTGAAACTCACATGCCTATTCAGTCTTAATGTGATGTCATGCCAGCTTGCTGGGATAGCAACTCAACACCAGAATAAATTTAATTAGCTCTTCCAAAGTGAGGAGGATTTCAAGTTTGACTGACACGAAGAGTCTCCAAAGAACCACTTAACATTATTAATGTACCAACAGAGAACAAAAGCAGCTAGTAAAATTTAACATCAATACAAATTTGAAGGACGTGGATTCCTTTACACACAGGAAAAAAGATTGATTTAAGTGAGTTGGTTGGTAACTCTATTTTCATAGATACTGCACTAGTCAGCACAGTACACAGCGTGTATTGCTAAGTTCTAGGCCATAATATTGATAGATGTGATAGCTGATTGACGTGATAGATGCTAATGGCCCACAAAAGCATGTCAGAAAAAAAGAAAATACTATTCTCCTGAGATGCAAATACTTACTTTGCTGAGCAGTATGCCTAACAGAGGACATAAGACATTACTTCCCAATGAAGCACAATTATAAAAATGAAAATCCAAGACACCAGTTTTCAAGAATGAGGAAATACTGAATAATCCACCAAAAACTCCCCCAGGTTGAGTGTAGAGAAAACAATATTGATTACTCCCTTCGGTAACCAAAGACAACACTTAGTTTTCATGAATGACTCAAATTAAAAGGCTTGCTTCTGTTCACACTTAACTGTACTTCCCAGTTATAAAATGACCAAGAAGAGGAGACAGGAAGAACCAGGCACTAACTTGATGTTATCAAAACTCATCTCACCTGTTATGACTACATTTTTAAAAACTGACAGTGTTACATAAATTGACTTTTCCAGAAGTTGCCATGAAAGACTAGCAGGCCCTCATTGATTTTAGATTCTTTGCTTCAACTTACAATTTAATAAACACAAGTTATGGTGCAACAGACTGAAGAAGAATTCCACCATACAATATTTACAAAACAGTTTCTTAAGGAAAAGGGACTTGTGCCATCACATGCCTTGCCTGACTCATGTCTGCCCCCACACAGCTTCAGAACCCCTCAGGCATATCAAACAAACGAAGCAGCTGCTATGACAGTGGACAACCTATGAACAGCACCATTAGGAGGGAGGTCACAGCAAGAAGCAACAGAGTATCAGACCTCACAGAATCTGATAGAGCAGAAAATCAAGGAATTAAAAGAGCAAGCACTCTATTTTACTTACAGCAAAACAGGCACCATCCGTTCCACTACTAAAGGAAAGTTACATTTATAGCTTTGTGCAGAAGCAACAATCCAGCTGTCTTCTTCCCTAGTTACCTACTGCTGGTAGGAACAGCACAGGTGTCTAATGATACATCCTCAGCAACTTTCATCTCTTTGTAGTTCAGAGAGCTGTACAAGCAGAGGATGGCATCTTTGCAGCTTGTAACACACTAGGCAGGTGATCACACAGCAACATGAAGTTCCAATATAATTTAGAAATGGAGAACAACCAAAGTAACATTAACTCCTACGATATCAACGTCAAACAGACTAAAATCTTAAAGAATAAATGAATGAGCTCCCAGCCTTGTGCCTTATGGAGTCATTCAGGGACAGAGACAACCTGTTCTGAAATTGCTAAGCACAAACATGCACAGAAATTCACAGGGGTATGCTTACAGCTGGTCTGCGAGGCTCTCCCGGCAGCTGCGGAGGGTAAACAATCCTGTTCTTTTTCTCCCACTTCCCAAGTTTCTGCAGAGATGTACTCGTGTGGATGCATGACAGCGGGAGAACACTACTGGCTGAGATCCACCTGCAAGACAAGAGCACGGACGCTGCCGCTGAATGCAGAGCTCTTTGTTCCCAGTCAGGTTGTCAAGAAAGTTGTGAACTTATCTGTCTAGATAAAGGGAACTGACACATCTGGCTGCTTTCAGAACAACACTGTTAAAGTCCTTTACAGTTTATATCGAAAAGGCTTTTTAATTTAACAAAAAGCTTCAGGCTTCCTAAAGCCTGCCAAGAAGCTTAATTGACATTTGTACAGCATCAGAACCCACAGTAAGTGCCCATCACACGGACACCACCCCTCCCTGTTCCTGGCTGGGGTTCATTGCTCACAGAAACAGCTCATGCCTCACAGTTTTCCAAAATTAACCAATGCTCCTTCAACTTTTAACAGCAATAACTTCTGTTTTTCAAGGAACTGAGCACCGACACAAAGCATTGGAAGCGCATATACGTTCATTCCCTCTGAAATTTGAGAGAGAAAGCAATTTAAACTTTCAAAACACAAGGAAATCAATGTTAGATAGTTGCTGACAGCACAAAACTTCCTACAGTTTGCCCACCTCCGAGACTCAGAAAGGCCAAGCTGTGTTTTGCCCCTGCTGACCAGGCAGGGCAGCACTGGGCAGCTGCTCGCAATGACAACAAATTGAGGCATTCAAGAGGAGATACTTGGAGCATCATCAAAGCCCAAAGAGCTTTGTGCGGGCTGCCAAGCTGGGCACAACGTTTTAAAATGGCTGGCAAACAGAACACACTGATCAGTTTCAAAAAAAAAAAAAAATGTTACACACATTTAAAAGTTTTCACATTATCAATAAGGAATGCTACAGAAATGTAAATGTTATGCAGTTTTTTCCTCGGTTATTTATCAAAACAACAGACTGAGGAATCCTACATTCTATACCTTCTATATCATTCTATATCTGTGTCCTGCGGGGAGCCTGGAGTTGGTGTTGATGATCCTTACGGGCCCCTTCCAACTTGGGAAATTCTATGATTTGTTACAACCCAACCTCACATTTTTGAAAAGCAGTTCTACCGTGACTTTAAGAAAAAGAACACAAACACATTGCAAGAAAGTGAGAAGGAACAGAAGTTTTTATAATTTACATCCAAGAGAAACTTCTTAAGTAATTCTTACACTACATAACTTTGTGGGAAGAATCCCACAGAAGCAGCAGCTGGGAGAGGTACAGCACAGAACAGCTGAGATCAGCCTGGCGAGCTGCGAGGCGGTAACATACAAACCTCAGTTTTTCCCGTTTCCTTCAGCACCAGCGCTCTGCAGCACGGAGCTCCAAGCTCCGCACCGAGCCGCCCCCCCAGGCTCCCTCGGGGGGAGGCGGCCAGCAGCGCCCAGCTGCTGCACTGCACACTGAAGCGTGCCCACGGGAGAAGGGCAGCGCCCGGGGGGCACACAGCTGCCAGAGGCACCGTCTAACTGCGGCCTGAGCCACGCAGCCGGAGAAAATCTGTGCTTTACAGAATGGGGTGAGAGCGGCCCCACGCTCCCGGCGCGCACAGGCCCGGAGCGGAGCTGCGGGAGCCCGGCCAGGGCCTGGCTGCGGACCCCCAGACTCACCTCTCCGGCCGCGCCCAGCCGAGAAGACCCCGCACCCAGGCGCTACCTGCAAGGAAGAAGCGAGGTGAGCCGGGGAGGAGCGGCGAGGCCCGAAGAGCCCCGCACCCGTCCCCTCTCGCTCACCCGCACCAACCACCCTGCGCGCCGCCATCTTCCCCGCCTCGCTTTACGGCGGCCGCTCCCGGCGCACGCGCGGAGAGGCGGCCGGTTTGCGACAGTTCGCGACGGTTTGCTCGGCGGCGTCTCCCGGTGCAGGCGTGCGGCGCGGGGCCATGGCGGCGGCGGTGCGCGCGCTGCCCGCCTCGCCCAACTGGTACTGCAGCCGCTGCAGCGACACCAGCGGGGACGGCCGCTTCTTCGGCTTCGCCGCCAGGCACCGCATCACCCTGCTGGATGTCAGCACCGCCACGCCCACGTTCCACGGTACCGCCGGGCCCGCTGTATCGATAGGGGCGGCCCGAGGGGGGGGCGGTGCGGGGTGGGGGCCCGAGCGCTGCCGTCGGTCTCACGGCGCTTCCTGTGCCGCAGGGGAGCTCATCGGGCACGCGGAGCGCGTCGCCGCCTTCGCCTTCTGCCCGCACCCCGCGCTCGGAGCGCTCTGCGCCAGCGGCGCCGACGACGGCACCGTGCGGCTGTGGGACGCGGCGGGGCTGGGGCTGCGCGCAGAGCTCGGCCTGCACCAGGTGAGCGGGGAGCTGCCAGCCTCGGGCCCGCGCTCCTTAACGAGGGCTGGGCACCGCCCGGCGCTGAGTGCATCGCCCGGGGCAGCGTGTGGCAGGCACGGAGCCTGGGGATGGGGAAAATAAAGCAGAGTGACTCAAACGGCTTAGGACTAATTCAGCTGGTACTGGGGAGTGCTTGCAGACTGTTTTCTGCTTGTTATCCTGTGCTGTGGGATCACAGAGTGGTTGGGTTGGACAGGACCTCACAGATCGTTCAGTTCCAGGCCATACCGTGGGCAGGGACACCTCCCACCAGATCACAGAACAGAATGCCTGAGGGTGGAGGGGGCCTTAAAGGTCATCTGGCTCCAGCCTGCCCTGGGCTGGCTGCCACCCACCAGGTCAGGCTGCCCAGGAACCCATCCGGGTCAGCCTTGAACACCTCCAGGGATGGGGCATCCACAGCTTCTCCAGACAACCTGTGCCAGTGCCTCACCTCCCTCTGAGTAAAGAGCATCTAACCTAGACCTCCCCTCTTTCAGTTTAAATCCATTCCCTCTCGTCTGGTCACTCTGTACCCGTGTAAAAAGCCAGTCCCCCTCCTGCTCATAAGCTCCCTTCAAGCACTGGAAGGCTGCAGTGAGGTCTCCCCACAGCCTCCTGTTTTCCCAGCTGAACAAGCCCAGATCAGGCTGCCCAGGGCCCCACCTCCAGCTAGTGGAGGAAGGCAGGCTGTTAGAGCAACAGTCTGTTTTCTGTCCTAAAAAACTTACTGCTAAATGCACTTCACTTTATTCTGTGCTTTGATTCTTTAATCAACCTGCAAAATAAATTTAGCGACCAAGCACGCTAGACAGCTCGACATCTATTCACCTGTCTTTCTTCAGAATGCAATCTCAGCGTTACACTGGTCACCCCTCGTGAAAGATCTGATCGTATCCGGTGATGAGAAAGGGGTAATTGTTTGTTACTGGCACAGCAGAAGCGATAGCCAGCAGTTCTTCCCAGAGCCTCGGACAATTTTTTGTCTCACTTGTTCTCCTCATCATGAAAACCTCGTGGCTGTTGGGTGAGTCTTATGTTTTGCTTTCCATTCTTCTTCGGAAAGGGTCTTGTTTGGATTTTTGGCTGCAAAAACAAATGGTTGTTTTTAAGAAGTTTTGGTGGCTATTTTTTTCATTGTATTACAAATTATATGCATCAGTTTAGCGATAGCATTTTGATTGGCAGATGTGCAAGATGTAGAATTCTGTAACTATTCATGGGACCAAGTTTGGTTTGAGTCTCTGAAGTGACTTAAAACAAGTATTTTTTAATTAGCCTTCATTAGTGTTCATCACATTGCAGATTACCTCATCTGAACAAAGTTCCATAGTTTCTTTAGGCCTTTGTCAACCATTGCCATTCCACTCCTTTGGACACCCAGCACTATACTGAACAAAGCAGGAACACGAAAGCCCTTTAGATTTGAGGATGCAGTTCTCCTGGGGGAGAACAAACACAAGAGAAGGGAGGGAATAGAAGTGATTTGTGGTAAAGGAAAAAGTTTTCCTCTTACAGAAGTCACTGTTACTTTTTAAGACTCTGAAAACTGTGTTGCTAATTAATTGGTGTTATTCTTGAAGCCAAATGTACTGTGTGCTTTCACTTGTAAAGAAGGCAGCTGCATGTGTGCCAGTGCTATACCTGAGCTCCAGTTGACTGCTGTTTTCATTGCTGCTTGTGATTGGGCTTCTCCGTAATGGGGAGATACTGGTGCTGGTTAATAGCTTGGAAATCAAGGTAGATGTTATTCCATAAGGATCCAAGAATCTAGTCATTAATTGAAATCTCTGTTTTTAGCTACAAGGATGGCATGGTGGTTGTAATCGATATCAGCAGGAAAAAAGAAGTTCTTCATAGGCTGAGAGGCCATGATGATGAAATTCATTGTCTGGCCTGGTGCCCTGTACCTGGTGAAGGAAGGTTACCTGCTTGGCAAGATGAGCTCCAAGGTACGTAGAAGTGATAAATAATTAGTGATTTTTAGCTCAGGTAAATGTCCCTCTAGCAAACTGAATTCCTTATCCCTCAAAAGTCAGCAAGTAGCTAATCAGAGGCAACTGGTGAGTTCAATTAAAACATTTTCTGATCCAGAGCAATATATTTTCAGTTAATCTTTAGAGCTTTGAATTCTAAAGTATAGTAACACACTTCAATGGTGTTTCCTTCAGAAGAAGGTGAAGTTCCGAATGGGGAGCTTAAACAAGATACAACCATGAAGAAAGGTTGTTACTTGGCTTCAGGAAGCAAAGATCAGACGATACGAATATGGAGCTGTACGAGAGGCAGAAGTAAGTAAGATTCATAATTTAAGTGAGAACAACATGGGTGAAGAGCTGCTGTCTAACTGCATGTTTCCTTTGCTAACCCAGTAGTTAAAAGCATGAGGAGCGTACTGAAAGCTTCAGATTCACAGGATTTCTTTTTCTATCAGAGGATTTTGATGTACAAGGTCTAGATGATCCCATTTGTTTCTGTAGGTGTAATGACTCTGAAGTTGCCACCCACAAAGAGAAGAGGTGGAGCTGTTGATCCTGCTGTTAAAGAGCGTATTTGGCTGACTGTTCACTGGCCCAGTGGCCGTTCCACAGAAATTATATCGAGCTCCTTTGGGTAAGTAGGAGACACAACAGTTTGGGTGCAGACAGTAACTGTAAATTAATTCACTGATAATTAAAGAACTGTGCAGGAAACCCTGACACCCCTCATCTTCCTTCCTTCCTCGTGTAGCCAGAGAGAGGATGGCCCAAAAGATATAGCGGCAGTTCAGACTTGTAGAAGACTATTGTTTGTCCCATAATTTATCTGATAATCTAACTGAACACTGACTGCTAATTGTACTAGCTGTGCTTTTGTCCATTAAGTGGGAGCAAATGGCATGTCAGCTTTTGATGTGATTAACAATGGATCTCTGTAGGGTAGTGTTTATCTGTGTGTAGGAACACAGTGCACGTGCATCTAGCTGTGTTACTCTTGCAGTAAGTTTATGTGTTATGACCGATAGTCTGTATTATTTTTTTGAAGTGAACAGTAAGTAAACACACTTAAAATTTTTCAGAGGAGAACTGCTACACTGGGATTTGGCCCAACCTGGAAAACGCAAGTGGACGCTTTTAGGATCTTCAGAAGGACAAAATCACTCCCGTATTGTGTTCAATCTGTGTTCCCTGAAGCATCAAGACAAAGAGCTGCTTTTATCCATTTCAATGGACAGAGATGTAAGAACCAATTTTAAAATTAACATCAAAATAGCAGCGGCTATTCAGCTTGACCACGTATTTTCTCCTAAAGTAGGTTTATCCCAGCATTTTATAACATCATGGCTCAAAATTTGTTGTGACCATAAGTTGAGTATCTCTTTGTTAGTCTGTAAGCTCAAGCTTTGGCCATGGTAGACAGAATGCATATGCCCTTCTGGACTTGAATGTTAAAACATGTAATAACTGGAGCTTACCATATCGTTTTTCTGTATGTGTCCTTCATTAAGGCCTACTTCTTATTCTATTTTAGGAGGTGGGAAGTTTGTTTGTTTGATTTTTTGCCTTTTACAGTCAGCAGAGAGCCGCCTATTTTTCATTCAGAAGAGGACCATACAATTAAACCAGTCATTTTGTCTGTTCCATCACAGTCCTCCAGTTATTACAGCCCTGTCTTTGACATACACTGCTCTGGGTGGAGATTGCATACTTTGAGTCTTCCTCCCACTTGTGTTTTGTTTTTCCTTATCATACCAGTCGTTCAGAATTTACCATTCATTGCTCCTTAACTGTTCTTTAGGTGAAGTGCTGGGACCTATCAACTCTTGACTGCAGCTGGACAATGCCCTCACTTGGGGGATTTGTCTATAGTCTTGCCTTCTCCCCCGTGGACCCAGGCTGTCTTGCCATTGGTGTTGGAGACAGCATGATCCGTGTGTGGAATACTTTGTCTATGAGCAATATCTATGATGTTAAAACCTTCTGGCAAAGCATAAAATCCAAGGTTACAGCAGTAAGTGTGCTTTTGATTCCCTTTTTTGCTTGTCTGTTTTCTTATTATTCCATTTTTCTCTTTGAGTAATGTTTTTCTTTCACTCTGAATAAGGTTTTTTCCAGCTAACTACTATGATGCCAAGTTGGTACTTCTGTGCTCAATTCTTTTGGTATACATCTTAGAATTGAGCAACACATTTTAGACCTTTTTTGGAGTGCTAGATATTTCCATTACACGTAGTGAAAAACAGCTGAAATTCAGCTGGCTGTTGTGTCTCTTCCTTGGTTTTGTACGCCTCTGTAATCCTTCTTTGCTTTGTTCATGGTTTCCCGTGGTCTGCTGGGAAGTTTGATGTGTGCAAAAACTGGTAAGGATGTCTTCAGTTTGGGTTTGACCAGTGATTGGCCAAAGGCCAACATCTGGTGAAAGGTGGCAGCATTAAGAAGTACCAGTTGTTCTCATTTGTGCTAAAAGCTGTTCTAAAATATTCTCTATTTCTATTTTGTAATGTAGATGTCAGGTAGTATTTCAAAGATTGTAGTACCTTTCATCTTATCCCAATAACTGTTAAGGGGAGAGTCTGATACTCATTGCAGAGTGGTCAAATCAAGTTGCTGTGGTTGGCAGGGTAGATATAAAGGACAGTGATTGCTCTTCAGTTTCGATGTTTGACTTTCAGTTTGTTTATTAAAAATAAGTTGTCCATTCCTTTCATCATTGAGGGTCTCTTTCTATTTTTGTTGCAGTTAGCATGGCATCCAACTAAGGAAGGTTGTTTGGCTTTTGGAACAGATGATGGAAAAGTTGGTATATTTGACACTTTCTCCAGCAGGTAAGAAAGCAGCTTTCAAATTCATTAGTGTCAGATCCTGCTGGTATGTCAGCACAAATAGGTGAAAGAGGTCTCTCCTGAGTTATGTTTGCTATGAGGTAATAGTTAAGATTCAATTAAAAGTAGTCAGATGGATTTATGGATTTTAAGTGCATCTTTTCATATCTTCATTATGTCTGGTAGCTCCTAAGGTAATGTTACTCAAATTGTGTAACCATCACTTGTTGGAGGTCATCAGTCAAGGGAGCCAGAAAGACAGTTTCAGAAAATGAGTAACATGCAGGTGCAGTTTGTTAAGACAGTTTTGTTCTTATTTTAGTAGTGTTCTACAGGAAGTGTCAAGGCTCAGCTGAGCCATTTCTTTACTGTATTAAAGCACCCGTTGTCTGTTTTCAGTGCTGGAAATACATTGCTTTGATTGTGGGGTGTTTTTTCTTTTTTTCAGTTTTTGCTTTGTTCTGTATTTTATTCTATATTTCCTTTTGCTGAATCTGACTGCCCCTGCTTCCTTATCTTCCTGCTCAGTGCTAAGAATAAGCCACCTCAGATCTCCAGTACATACCATAAGAGGACCGTATACACGTTAGCCTGGGGGCCTCTAACTCCTCCTCTATCTTCTGGTGAGTCCTAAAAACATCTTGTTACAAAGTAGGACATCCATACAGAGCACACAGATGCCATGAAGTTGGTACGGTTCCCTTCCTTAAGAAGGTGGGCCCCATTTATATGGTTCCTATCCTTCCTACCCGCTAAAGATGTATTCCACTTGAGGATTTGTTAACAGTTTTGCAGGGGAGCAAAGTAATCTGTTCCAGTGTTTGAATTGTAGTAGCATTAGAGGAAGTGGATGGAAGTGGAGTACAACACCTCTTCATTATTTCAGGGTATTGCAATACAAGTTAACTATTTGCATAGGCTCTCTGCAGGAACTGCTGAGGGTCAAATATGGGATCTTCAGCTCCTTAAGTGCGTTTCTACCACTGGAACTAAACAGAACAACTTGATTAGTCACCCTATACAACTGGGACAATTTATTAGACTTTAAAGGGCATTTTAACATGTGCAGTAATTCTGTTATGGAGAGATCTAGAAATTAGAGGTCCTTTCAGAGGACCATATTGTGAAAATTTCTTGCTGTCAGAGACAGCTTGATCAGAGACAATCAACGTACATAGCATTTTAAAACAACGTTTTGAGTTACAGTAATTGTTTTTGCTAAGACTGATGAAGAACGCAGTATATTTATCTTCTTTTCCTCTGTTAAATAGGAGAAGGTGGTGAACACCCCCCTGTGACTTTATATAGTTGTGCTGGAGACGGTATTGTTTTTCAGCACAACCCTTGGAAACTTAGTGGAGAGGCAAACGACATCAACAAAATCATCAGAGACACTAATTCAATCAAAGTAAGTATGATTTTTGTGTTTCTCTGATTTTGTGGTAACCGTATTATAGTATTTCTGTAGCCCTGTAGTTCTAGGTTTCTGAATTTGCCTCCATTATAAATCTGTAGCAAAGAATTTAAAGTCCTCAGTCTCCCCAGGTAAGACTCAGAAACGTTTATGTATTTGCCTCCAAAAGAGGGTCATCTTTTCCCCTAATGTCAATATGGCACATCTATTCCTGGCATCACTTACTTCGCTGCTTGTGTTTTATAAAGCTGTACATAGCTGTCCAGTTGCCAGTCTTGTTCTGTTGATGCATGCAAGAGAGACCTAAGAGTTTGTGTGATTGTTGGTAACAGCCATGTCTTCTCTCTATAGCACAAACTGCCTGCACGTACAGAGATCAGCTGGAAACCAGATGGCAAACTCCTGGCTCTTGGCAATGAAGATGGGTATGTTTCCCTTGTCAGGATTGGCACACAAACAATCTTAACCTACAGGAGTCATTACTGTGAAGCAAAAGTGCTTTTGTTGCCCTGGTTTGGTTCTTTTATTGCCTGTGTATCTGAGTTGTGATAATACAGCATTCTTCTCTGATACTTGGTTTAGTTGCTCTTGGCTTGGAGGAGCCACAACATCTCATTACATCATTTTTCAAGGATCCACTCATGGTTAAACACACTTTCTTGATGTACTAAACCAGTGTGACTTTTTCTGCACACAGAGAAGTGAAATGGCTTCAGATCAGGTTTTTTTCCTGCGATACTAGGTAAAGGATGTGAGGGTAGGCCAATGGTCACGCACAGGAAAAGAAAGCCAGACTTACCCAATAGGTGAAGGGGATCTCTGGCTGTGCAGCACTCCTTCTCAGGAAGCAGCCTAGGTTTGAGATGTTCTCTCTTCAGTGGCTGACCCTTATATGAGCCCAGGGGGTTCCACCCTGGGGCCCACTCCTTCCAGTCAGGAGGGGAACACAGGTGTAAACAATTTCCCTGTGCTACCAGGGCCAGCCACTCCCCTTCACCACGTGCTCAATCAGTAGCTCAAGCCTTGACCTAACAGTTCCCCTACAGACTTGAATCCTGTAAGGAAAAACTCATTTAGTTAGTCTGTTTCTTGGACTGTCATTCTTCTATGCAGGATAACACAAAAAAAAATCCCATTTTTTACTGACTGGCAGATTTCTTACACTTTCATTCATGTGTTTCAGGTCAATTGAAATATTTCAGGCTCCAAACTTGAAGTTGCTCTGCACTATCCAGCAGCATCATAAACTGATTAACGCTATTCGGTGGCATCACGAGCATGGGAGCGATCCAGAGCTGAGCTACTTGATAGCTTCGGGCTCAGTCAATGCTACTATCTATGTGCATAACCTCAAGAGCATCGCAGGTAATGGTTTGCAGATTATATTCCATGTCTCGGCATCTTGTTTTGGTTTATTCCTGGTTTGTATTGGTAGCCATACTTTATCCTTTCTTCTTTCAGAGAGCACTTCAGAAAGTCCTTTGATGATAACAGAGCCTTTTCGGACTCTGGCAGGACACACAGCTAAAATCACAAGTCTTTCTTGGAGCCCCCACCATGATGGAAGATTGGTATCAGCTTGCTACGATGGCACTGCACAGGTACTGCTCTACAGCCATTCAGAATTGCATTTCTTTTACTTTCCAGTCATCCATTCTGCAGTATTTTAGAACCAAGCTGACTGAACAGCAAAGCTTTTGTCAGTTTAGCTGCATATTTACCCTTGGCAACAATCTCTAGATACCTGATAGATACCTTTTGCTTATTCCTGTTTTTCCTACACACTGCACAAACAAGAATGTTGCAAAGAAGGCTGTTAGTCCAGACTTACGGGAATGCATAGAGGGAAGCTGGGCAGTGGGTATGGTCATGTGCCTTTGCAGTTTGATTTGTAAGTCCAGCTTTTCATAACAGCATTTTTGGATCCTTAAAAAAAAGTGTTATGCAAACATTGGTGCAAATAAAACAAGCTCTCTGAGTTTTCTCCATTTGCCTGTTGGTAATTGAAATACCTCTGCAAACTCACTAAAAGAGAAGTTCCTACAAATGAAAATTGCTGAAGGGGAAAGGCAGAGTTTTAAGGGTGGAGGAGGCTTTCTGAGCAATCAGATTTCTTTCTTGTTCATAAGGTATGGGATGTTATGAAGGAAGAGCCACTCTGCAACTACCGAGGGCACCAGGGCCGGCTGCTGTGTGTCCAGTGGTCACCAGTGGATTCAGATTTTGTTTATACTGGAGCTGATGATTTTTCTGTTCACAAGTGGTGCATCTCAAAGCAGGAACATACACGGCCTCCTCAGGGTAAGTATATTCAAATTCAAAGATCCTTTCATGAAGGTGATTTGGGAGCTGAGAAGTAGGAAGGTTGCCATGTTGAAATGGCAGTGAAGCTTTTATGCTGAATTCAATTCTGCCTGCTGCCCCTTTGGGGATAAATGATGTCCGGGTTTAAATTCCGTTGTATTCTTATTTGAAAACTAAATGTTGATCTTGAAAGGCAGACAGCTTATACACTAAAAATCCCTACAAGTAATATCAAAGTAACTTTTTTTGTGACCTTTTATAGGCAAAAAAAGTATAGAATTAGAGAAAAAAAGAAGTATCCAACCAAAAATAAAAACCAAGAAGAAGAAAAAGCCTCTAGAAAAGAGTTCAGCCAAGCAGGATCTCAGTGATGCCATGAACGGAGATGAGAGCATGAAGGATGTGTTGCTAGAGAAAAATGGAGTGTCAGACCATGAAGGAGAAAAAGAAGTTCAGGAGACAGAGTTGCCTGATAAAGTCTCCATGGCTGGTAATAACTAAATTGTCTTACTTTAATGGTTCCCAGACTGCTTATTGTTCAGAGCTTAATATTTTTATGCAGGGTTTTCTCATAACACAATTTCACTGAAACAGTCCACTTGAAGGAAGTCTGATACCATAACACCTTTTGTAACTTAATAAACTACTTTGGGACTAGTTGTTTTTAAATAAGAGATTCTGAACTAACAGACAGTTAACTGTGGACTGGACTAACGAAAGTTAACTTTGTTTGCCATGAAATAGTGTCACTTTTTAATCACTACTGCCTTCTGGTGATAAATCTTAATACTGAGAGACTGCCATAAATGTCTTCTGACATCTTACTTTTTTTTTTTTTTGACAGTTCTGTAATGTTTTCTTATTATTTCCTTTTCCTAAAAAGCTATTAAGTTCTATGGCAAAGCAGAGCTTGCTTTCTGTGTTTTGAAATTATTGTTGCAGAATGTGAATATGTCAGGTATTTTGCTGTGGGCTTTTCCATGTATTGTTTTTTTTAATCACTTCTTAATTACTTAACTCTACAGTGTCCAAGGATACATCTTCGCCTGCAAATGATTACTCTTCATTTAACTTGCCAAAGCCTTTTGTAACCCAGAAAGCCACTCATGTGAAAAAGGATCTTCCAAAAGAGAAACCTGGTCAGTATGCTTCAAATACTTGCAACAGTCCTGTATCAAAACAGAGTTCTTCATTCTTGGCTTAGGTTTGGCTGCAGCTTCCCTTATTAATGAGACCAAATTAGTGGTAGAGAAAGAGAAGAGCGTGCTTTTAAAATCTTAAATGTTTCAAATCTCTTCTTATCTGCCTTGCTTACCAGGTCAGCTTATTAGTTCTTTAATGTGAGTGGAGATATTCCCTTCTAGTTGCTAGTTTTAGTCCAGGCAAGCTGGGCAGAAAAATAGGCAAAGTGATCAGTATACAAAAGTTAGCACTATTATAATAGAGATGTATGTGTCAAACTGAGTGTCTGTTTTTTGTTTACCTGTGTGATTAGGGAGTTTTTTGCATGTGTCAGAGAGTTTTGCTGTAGCAGACTCGTAACCGTGCAGCAGTGACTAAAATGTGACCGATTTTTCAGCTCCTGATGCCTATCTGAAGAAGAGGAAGCCTCGCTCTATTCTACCCTTCAGCACATCCATGGATCACAGATCAAAAGATGAATTGCATCAGGACTGCTTGAGGCTGGCTACATGTCTGAAAACCAAAGGTATCAGTCTTAAACCGCAGCTTCCCTTATCTGATTGACTAAGTGGAATACTGAGAGGGTAGGTGCTTTAAAGGATTCAGAAGCATGCATCCAAGGACTTGTTCTGGACTACTTGCCATGAACGTTTGGAAATCTTGTCCTTCAAAGTATGTGACTAGTTGTGGTCTCCTAACTTCTCTTTAAGTGTTGTGGCACTCTGTAGACACTCCAGACAGGTTTTGTGTAGGATCCTGTATTTTGGAGATGGAGCAGGATTGTCTGTATAGCTCAGGGGTCTTTTTGCCTTCTGAAGGTGAAGGGAAAAAATAAGCCATCATGGAGATGTCTTTATTTTCACAGCGTGGTTCCTTAGATTCAGAGCTTTCAAAGGAATTTGCTATGTTTGATTTGAAATAGTTATTCTGCATGCACAAGGTCCTTCTAATCAAACTTAGGTGTAAGTTCTGAGTGGTGATCTGCAAATGTGAGAACTTCTTAAATCTGCTGTAAAGAAAGTGGAAGATGCAAATATCTGCAATAGTTGAATATAATGGAGCAGTACAGTGACTTGACAGGTCCTAGTTCCCTGTGTTGTACCAAATCCTAAACGTTCCTTCTCTTCATCTGTGTTAGATCATAACGAAGATGTGTCCTTTGACCTTGGGGATCGCATCCACTTGGGGTTGTTCACAGACAGAGCTTCTCTGCACAACATGATTGATGTGGAAGGTAAGTGGAATAACAAGCCCAATTTGACATATCCATTGTCAGTGTGACATTGAAGGAAAAAGGTTTTTTTCTGCAGATTTAAGCGTAAGATTAAGAATGCAGGTCTGTTTGAAGAGAACAAAAGACTTTTCCCAAAGTTTTTACAGCTTTCAAATGCAAACCTAAAATGCCTTGAGCCTGAACAAACTCATTTCTGTTAAGGCATTTTACTATGTCAAATAATGCTGTTGCATTTACACTAATCACTAACTAGGAAGTATGTTTACTTCAAACAGGAAAATATCACTTGGAGAACGGACATCCAGAGCTCTTTCAGCAGCTTATGTTGTGGAAAGGAGACATGAAGGGCGTCCTCCAGGCAGCTGCTGAGAGGGGAGAGCTGACAGATCAGCTGGTAGCGATCTCACCCATGGGTATGTTTGTTCTTGTAACACATAAGCAGATTGAATTAGCTGACAAGGTTCACCTTAATATGATTGTTCTGGGTTGGAAACTCACGATTGTTCTGGTTTTGAAAGAGGTTGCTTCTTTAACTGTACGATGCCAAAAATCAAACACATAACAAATCATATTTATGACAGAGGAAGAGGCCTGGATGTTCCCACAAGCACCCTTAGGATAGTACAGCAGAAAACAAAGTGATTTCCTTTGGGACTTTTTAGAGGAGCAGGCTGTGCTTCCAAGGATGAAGGTGGTAGTTTGTAATATGTAGCGGTCCTGGCTTACTGTTGGTTTAAATGTGCTTTTAAGTTGTTTTGGTGGTAGTGAGGTCCCACAGTTGTGTTCAAGTCCAAGCTTTGCCCTGTTTTATTGCCTCAGTGTCTTGTATTAGAGAGATAACTAATTGAAGGCAAAGAAGTGCAGGTTGAAGAAACCAGTGATGATGTCAACCTCACAAATTCTTTGTTCTAAAACTGCCTGCAATTGTATTGCCTTCTCTTTTGCAGTTGGATATCAAGCTTGGGTTTGGACAGTAGAAGCCTTTGCAAAGCAGCTCTGTTTTCAGGAGCAATATGTGAAGGCTGCCTCCCATCTCCTGTCCATCCATAAGGTGTATGAAGCTGTTGAGCTCCTGAAAGTGAACAATTTTTACAGGTATATTTGTGTTTAGATTTTTGTTGTTTTCTAGTGGGGTAGATTTGCTTTGATGTTTTGGAACTCTGTGCACAAATATGATATAAAAAATTACTACTGCTACATATTAATGCTTAAAACATAACTGAAAAAGGGAATGAAGATTACAATTCTTGCTTACTTTAAATGAGATAAAATATCTTAATGTTGAATGTTCCCTATGTTGTAGCCAGATGCGTTACAATTATTTGGGGTTTCTCAGCATGTTGGGTGCTTTTTAAATGGGAGGTGAAATCTCAGATGTAATGGCATTGGTTTTCTGACCTAAGAAAACAAATGTTCTTGTTTTTGTCCTAAAATGCTTGAGGTAGGTGTTTTTTTATGTTTTTTTTTTTTTTTAAGTGTAAGAGACATCTCCCTTATGAATGGAGGAGGTATTTACGTATTTTTAATAAAATCAACTTCCTATCTGGTTTCTCTTACATGCATTAGGGAAGCAATTGTAATTGCTAAGGCCAGATTGCGTCCAGAAGACCCAATCCTGAAGGATCTCTACACCAGTTGGGCAGCTCTGTTAGAGAAAGATGGTCATTATTCCATGGCTGCCAAATGGTAAGTGTTACTAGTAAGACAGAATTGGTTCAATGCCTGAAACAAGTTGTTGACTTTGTAGCAGCAAAAACTAAGTGACTTGTTCATTATTTGGCTCATGTGCTTTCTGAGGCCTATCTCACTAGGCTCCCTGTAGCACTGGTAGGAAAAGAAGCTTCACAGAGCAGCTTGGGACAGAAGGTCCACATTCTACACTATGGTTGAGCCACCTCTTCTGTAGACGTAACTGGAAGTCTTAGAAAACTAGTCTAGCAAAACTAAGATTGAGATGTATACAAAAGAAATCCTACATGATGTTTCTAACCTTTCCACTTGGAAACGTGCAGTGCAACAGCTGATCTTGAGTTTCTTGTGGCCTAAGCTGACATGCTCATCAGTGGGTCTCCCTCCTCCAAATTTGAGGGCTTCAGATTTGCAACTACCAAAATTACTAATAATACTTGGAATATGTTGGCTTAGAATAGTGTACTGGCTTAACTTGATGATGATTTCAGCTCTGGCATTTTTGGAGCGTTCACACTTGTGAAAGGATTCAGCTGTTATCTCTAGTCTATTTACTTGTATTTCTCTTCTAAGCCATGCCACTAGACATATACAAAAAGAAAGGTCAGACTCACCTACCAGGTGATGGCAGTCTCTGGCTGTGCAACACTTCTCTCAAGGAGGCAGCCCAGGTCCAAGATGTTCTCCCTTCAGTGGCTGGCCCTTATATGAGCCCAGGGGGGCTCTGCTCCAGGCCCATCCCTTCTGGTCATGAGGGGAGCACAGGTGTAAGCAATTTCCTTGTGCTCCCAGGGCCAGCCATGCCCCTTCACCAGGTGCTCAGTCATCAGTTCAGGCCATGACCTAACAGTTCCTCTACCCCACTAGAGGTTTCATTGCAGAGTAGTAGGCTGTGTCACTCTCCCTTTGGAGCTTGGCATCAGATCAGGTACCATCTGTTTCTAGCAACCTTTTATATGGGAAAACAATGAGAGCTTTGACAACTTGTGGAAAATAAAAGGTCAATCTTCATTTGTATGTTTGTGCTAGAACTGTTGCAATGCAATTTATAAATGATATCTTAGTTCTAAAGTCCATTTGCTTTTTTCTCTTTGCAGTTATCTGGGGGCTTCCTCACCCTATGATGCAGTTAAGGTGTTGGCAAAAAAGGGGGATGTGACATCCCTTAAAACTGCTGCTGAGCTTGCTCTCATATCTGGAGAGGAGGAATTGTCAGCAAGTTTGTCTTTCAGATGTGCCCAGGAACTGCTTTTGTCCTGGAACTGGGTTGGAGCTCAGGAAGTCCTTCAGCAACAGAAAACTTTATTTGTGAGTCTTGTTCTTGCCTTTCTGCTTTATTTTAGCATTGTCTCTCTCCAGATTCATTTTACACCTCTTCCTGTATATTAACAATCCTGAGCTTGTTCTCCCTCAAAATATTTTGCTTGAAGTTTATGGCAATTTCATTTTAAAAACCATGCGTTGTTCCAGAGAAAAAAAGAGCTTGTGGTGGGGAGGCTCTATGCACGTTAGCTCTGTAAGAGAGGTAGTTGAGAAGGTTTTTGTTTTTTGCTTTGTTTTGTTAATGTTAAAATGCACTTTTTTTTTACTGAGATGTCTTCTAAAATACGTAATACTGATCATAATAAGAAAGGTAAAAGTGTTCATTGTAACTCCATCTGCTGCTAGAGGCTTAATCCAGGAGTTTGGTTTTGGGTCAACTGAGAAGCAGAACGTTACCTTAGCTTGTTTTGGTGTTTCCTTCTGACATTAGAGCCTCGGAGCCTGTCAGTATTTTTCTTTGGAGCTGCAGTTGTGAAGCATGCTATCACCAGCAATCTGCTACTAGCCATGGTTTTTAAATTTGGCCACTTGGTGTAGTCACTATGGGATCATTTTTCAGCTCAACGCTCTTTTTTTCCTCTTGTTAAAGGGGCAAAGGCTTGTGTTCTGCCTCAACGAACTGCTTTGTAAGTGCCTTAGTGAAAGAAATCCCAGTAACAGAAAGAGCCCTGTGCCTCCCTGTTACCACAGCTGGGAGCTCAACAGAGATGCCTCCTTTTTTGACATGGTGATAGAAGTATGGCAGAAGGTACTGGGCATGAACACCACTGAAAAAGCCACATGTGCACAGGAGCAGCTGCGCAGTATTGAGCATCCTCCTTCTACCAGCAACACCCACCCAAAGCAGGTAATTGGACTTAGATCTTTATACACACTAAGCCTCCCTATGGCACATGCAGTAGAACACAGCTACTTTGTGGTGTTGTGCGAGCTGTTTCCAGGGGGTTGGTTCTGCAGGATGAGGTAAACAGTCTGGGAGAGGTGGATGATAGGCAGCTAGCATATCTGCCAGTCTGTTTCTGCACAGGGTAAGAGCTGACACATGGTGTCAGTGATGAGCACTGAGATCCCACAGGTGCGCTGGTTGGGTGTGGGAGCATAGCTGAGTAGTCTCAGCAGTGATACAAGGTTTTGTGTAGAGCTGTCAGGAGAGGAAGGGATGTTTGTTAAAATACCCTGGACTTCTGAAGGTCTGGTCATAGACTGGTTTTAACCAGTGAGTCATTCACACTTAGCAAGAAAACTATTAATCGTGCTCTCTGCTGCTTCCTCTAGGTGCTTTTCCATATCTCCCATGACCTGACCCTTGCAGCACTGAGCTATCAGGCCGCTAATTGGGATGAGGCAGTGAAAAATATCCTTGGTGCTGTGACCCGTAGTTATGATGCTGGCAATTTTACTGTGATGCAAGAAATTTGCAGTATCTTCCTTCCTGAAGGTAAGTCTGTTCTTCTGCACCTCCTAGCCCTGACAAATACGGGAAGCTTCCTCGTAAGCAGAGTGATGCATTCATTAATCTTGCTAGGCATAATCATGTTCAGAAGGAGTGAGACATTCCCACATATATGGAAAGCCATAGGGCTTTCAGTAGTGTACTGTTCCCATGCTAAGTCTGTGTCACTTAATGGTCTATGAAATCAGGGTGCTGCAAGGGCATTGTGTGATCAAAATTCCTGACTGGAAGAAAGCTCAGTGGTGTCAGCAGATGTTGGTGACAGAAGAAACCCAGCAAGCTCCATTCTGTAAGGGAGATGGGGACACAAGAAAGCTGTGTTTGTATTTACACGTCACTCTGGATTGTTCTTCCCTGTATTTTCCAGACTATGCAGTGCGTTTATCTGTGGCTCTTGATTGGCTGTTTAGGCCACAAGGGAGTTTGCTAGGGATAAGAAGATGCAGTCTCATGCTAGCTAGAGTATTGCACTTTAAAAGATGCCAAAGATGTCTGCTTTTGCTTTTCTGCTTCTGGCACCACTCTGCTGGCATCGAAGTAGTCTATTAGTAATTTCTTTTTTCATTCTTAGGCTGTGAGAACCTGAGAGACAAACTGGACAGCACAAATTCTCAAAGCATAGGTGCTTGCAGAAGTTTAGAGGGCTTCGTGGCTTATGGACTGCTGTATGATCTATGGTGGAACCCACCCAAAGATTCCCTTACCTTGAAAAAGGCTGACGTGGATCCTGTGTTGTGTCCCACCGAGCAGACAGCTCTCGAGGAGAGTTGCATTCTGGATCCCTCCTCTCCTGAAGAAACCCCTGATCAAACTGCAGTTGAGATGGATGAAAACCTCAACAATACAACTGAATTTCATAGATGTGAGACAGAAAGTGACTCAAGAACTAGCTCAGGCAATTTGATAGACAGACAGCCAAAACTGAATGGCTGCAAAGTGCTTCTTTCAGAAGCAATCGCTGCTTTACAGAGCACACAGAGAGATATAGCTGAGGTCCAGCAGATTTTAGCAGACATGATCCACCAGCATCAGCAGCAGAGGAATAATTTCCAGGAAGGTACAAATGGAAGTATTCAAGAGAGCAACCTGCATCAAAGCTCATTGAATAAGTCAGACAAACCATGCCTTGACAGCAGCCCAATGAAGTGGTAAGCTTTAAGACACAAACAAATGGATTGAAAAATGTTGCTTTTTAGTTTGCGCAATGAATTTCTTACTTAGCTCAGATTCCCTCTAATAATCTCATGCTCGTCACCCAGGGATGCCTCACCATACTACTCAGTCTTGCATTTCCCCAAGGCACCACCATATGCATGAAGTGCTGAACAACTTCCTGATAGAGTGTATTTATACAGCAAATAAGCAGAGCAGCTCAAAAAGGGGAGGGTAACAAAAAGGACAGCCATGATCTAGAAGTTCTGTCCTATTGTTATAGCCCTCCCCTGGGCTCTGACTACAGTAGGGAGGTATTCTGGGAACAAAGAAGTGAAACTGCTTCCAACAGGTTCATTTGCAATACAAGGCAAAGTAGTCAAGGGTAGGCCAATAGATGTACACAAAAAGAGACATCACTCACCCACAAGGTGAAGGGGATCTCCAGCTACACAGCACTCCTCTCAAGGAAGCAGCCCAGGTCCAAGATGTTCTCCCTTCAGTAGCTGGCCTTTATATGAGCTCCAGGCCCATCCCTTCTGGTCATGAGGGGAGCACAAGTGTAAGCAGTTTCCCTGTGCTCCCAGGGCCAGCCATGCCCCTTCACCAGGTGCTCAATCATCAGTTCAGGCCATGGCCTAGCAGTTCCCCTGCAGGAGGCTATGCAGTCATTTAAGTAAAACAGTCACTCATGACATCTGCTCTCTTCTTGACAGTAAAGATGAAGTAAAAGAAACTGTTACCCTCCCTGAGCTAACGAAGCGACTTCTAGAAGCAAAGCAGAAACTAGCAGAATTTCCAGACAGCTTAAAGGTAAGTTCTCAGAAGATACCATATTGTTCTGAAAGAAGACAGCCTTTTTGTTAGGGAAGTCTCATCATATAATCCCTTTTTTTATACAGAAGTTAAGGAGCAGTGACTTTCTTTGTGCCACACTCTACATTTGTAAGATAAAGGTGCCTTGGTGCTAGTGATATAAATACAGTCTGGCTTATATAGAATCATCCTTTTTCCCTGAACTAATCCTATGGCAATTTTGAGAGAATTCATACCTGGCATCAGGGATAGGTTCTTGCTTCAGGCATGACTTTCTCCATGCAGTTGAAGAGTGTAGATAAAGCTTCTGCATGAGACAACTCAATGGGATATGCTGTATGAATCTCTCCCATGTATTATAAAAGCAATCCCTTGCTATGTACAATAATTACATATATAAAAACAGTTTTGATAGTGAAGTCATGAATATAAGGTATAATGGCCTGTATCAATTAGAAACTATTCAAACAACACCATGAGATTAAAAACCGTCTCCTGGGCTGTCTTATCCCTTCTCTAGTCTAGAATATAACAAAAGGTAATCACAGTGATAGTGCACAAAGGAGCAAACTTGGTTAAACATATGCTAATGTCTTAGAAGAGGAAAAAATCCATCTGACTCACGACTGTCTCTCCCAAAGGTACTGTAAAGCAGTGTTTTCAGATGTGGCTGCTTGAATTTGTTGTAGTTGAACAATTCTAACTGTAAGGGTAGACACCACTTTTTTTTCTTTTTTTTTTGCAGGTTTTTCCATTCCCTGATGTGCTGGAGTGCTGTCTTGTACTCCTTCACATTGGAGCCCAGTGTCCTCCTGAACTACACGAGCAGGCGTTGGAGCTCCTTAGGAAACACGGCAACGCTGACATTTATGAAAAGGCTGGCAGGAAGTTCTTGACATGACACTTTGAGTCCAGGCACATCTCCTCTGAGCTGCCCACAATTACTTAACACCAAGACTCTGCTTTCTTCAAAGTGAAGGCTTGTTTCTATGGATAGTTACTGACGACTACTGTTTTCGATAAAAATACAAAAAACTGAATTTATATACAGACACTAAAAGTCACCAACTACTACTACTTGATGAGATTGTGTTAGAAAATTGAGAAGTAGTAGACTGTGGCCCTGAAACCGTATACAGGAGTTTTGTATGTCTTTTTTTTTATTATTATTTGTTGGAAGTTATGCCAAGGAAAGCTCTTGGAATTTACATGCAAGAGAAATGGTTTTGAGCAGCTGTATCAGTCTTTCAGCAGAGGAATAATAGTAGCTGCTCTCTGGAAAAAATAATGGTTCCTTTAAGTAGTCTGACCCTTAAACCAGTTTTTTTTAAGCACATTGTGAATTTATTTTCCTTGCTTTAAATAAAGTCTTCTACAACCAGGAATGGCCACTTAATTTGATGTCAGTCAAGGGTAAATGCACTACAATAAGTCTTTTTCTCTGTTGATAAAACTACAACAGAAATTCTATACAGTAGATAAGGCAAGTAGTTGTTGTGTGCTGTGACTCAGCTTTGTGGAGTGAAGCCCAGTGTAAAGGGAAGGCAGGATTTCTTACTTTTGATCCAGAGGAACTAGCAAGAGAAAAGGAATTTCTCCAGGTCAAGAAAAGTGTAAGCACCTGCTCCTGACACCATCTCTGGCTGAACAGGTGTTGTAGGTTTTTTTTTTGTTTGTTTTTGTTTTTTACTATAGTGAGGGTAAATTTGAGCTACTAGTAAGATCAAGAACTGTTCTAGACTCTTCCAGCCAAATTGAAGAGTTGACATTGTTACATTTCCTGCTTCAAGTTGAGTAAGGCATCAAACAATTTAAATAGCAGTAGATAAACGTAGGGGGTTATAATCAAAAGAAGATTATTCTGCAGATCTATTAATCTGGTGAGTTGTTCCCACTAACCTGAAATTGCTTGAACCAGGAGAGGGAGCTGCTGCTTAACCAAACAGCTCTCCTATCCTTTAAGCAGGAACCACTACAGTCAAGATGAAGCAGGAAAACTTCACAGAGGAGCCATCAGCAAAAACATTTGTCACTTTAAGTAGCTAAGCTGCTTGCTGAGCTAACAGGTCAGTAAGAGTATGAGTCCACCATTGAGATTTTAAGATCAAGCTTATTGTAGAGTAGCTGATAAAAGCAGATTTTAAGAACTGTCCCCCTGGCACATTATAAATAGTAAAAGGAGGAAGAAATTCAAGCACCTTGGCTTTCTTGTATGCAAGTATCTCTTGAATTCAGATTCCAAATCCTGAGTTCTTGGATTTTCCATCAAGTACTGAAATTCCCAAACAAGGCCTTGTTTAAAAAAATTTATTTTACAAAAATTAAAAACAAGTACTATTTACAAGCATTTTAAATACCAGCTCTAAACCTTCACTCTTAATAATGAATTGTTTAAGCTTGTTTAAAATGCATGACCATGTCAAAATTCTGTTTGTCATGTCCAAAACTTTCGTGAAGTTTTTTTTTTTTTTTGCTTGTTTGTTAAGAAAAGTCATTACAGAACTTCTGAGGAAGAAAAAAGCTATTATAGAATGGCTTCAATTTTAAAAGCCAGAAGCCCACAGTGTTCTTCCGTTCTCTAGCTATGTTTCAGATGTTGTTTATAATGAAAAGAAGGAGATGTTTTGTCAGTTGTTAAGCATACAGTAAAACTGGGGGAGAAGAGGGACAAGTTTATCCATCTTCTGAACTAGTTGTGTCACAATAGGAGTAAAACTTACAGGGTTTTTTTTTTTTGACTGAAGTCTTTGACATTGGTCAAGAAGACATTGGTCCTGCTGCCAAGAGGTCCTCAAGCAATGGTTAACTTGTAGGCTGTCTTAATCTATATCCAGAACAGTTTATTAATGCCTGTAAGAACTAAGCCAAGGCTCAGTACAGATCAAACTTGTACTACACAGAAGGAGAAACTATGGAGCTGATCAAATCAACTCCAGTAACATCTGTTCCCGGTGTTGTTAAAGCAAATCTCCAAATAGTTTTAGCTGCAAGGATCGTTTTTAATGTTACCCTTTCCCAAACCTCTGCAGTGATCAAAGGGAGCATTTTCCACAGACTACACAAAGATAAAAGAAGCAAAACATGAGGTGAAGCTGTCACCCTCACAACATGCAGAAGTTTTAAAATAAGCTTTCTAAAGCACAATTTGCAAGTTTGTGTGCATGTCTGTGTCCAACTTCACTGGATTTCCAGGCCTTAGCTTAAAGGAATATTCTGCTGTTAAGTCTTCCTTGCAGATTCTGTACAGTATAAAGAGAAAAAAACAGAGGTATACACAGTAGTTTGTCCTTTGCCCTTCCTATTAAAAAGATGGCAAATCACAAATGCTGGCATTTGGAATTCAGTCAACTCTCTCCTGGGTTTCAGATGAAGATGGTGCTCTTCAGCAAAACTGCAGGCCTTCTGCAGATTGTACGCCGTAGATGCCTTTTGAGACACCATTAGGGAAAATGGTTGAGGACAGCAGCTGCCAATACAGTAACCATATTCTGCTGAAGGGTACCACTTATCATGGCTGCATGTTGTTGATAATAGCCAAAATGCTCATTTTCTCTTGGGCTGAGTCCACATCTTCATTTTGTTTCTGAGCCACTCCTGTGCCAAGGCCATACAACCGCCCACAATACTTTGCATCATCAATCGTATCCTCAAAAAACAACTGCAGAGAAAAAAATAAAAAGAGGAAGGGAGAGGAATTGTTTAATTGTTCCTCTAAACTGGAAAGCACCTAACCTTAATTGAAGAGCTCATCTGAAGTCAGCCACTTCTAAGAGTCAGATTTGTATTGACATTGATGGATAGAGACTGGAAAAAGAAGAATCAGGAAGAAGAATACTGTGCTACCTCTTTCATTCTGAAGAATGCCATTCCTGTGAGAAGAGAGTCTGATCCCGCCTGGTGCTGCCTTCCAATTCGCTGCAAATCCAGTTGATCTGCCACTTCTTGAAGGCCACCCTGCAATAAAAACAAACTAGACTTTATTTTCTAAAAATCTATGTCTTACCATAATTGCCATACTTCTCCAAAACACAAGTGTCAATATTGTAAGCAGATTCCAGCAATATACACACCCCACCTGTGAGTGAAATACAACAGTAAATATTACTGAAGAATGCAAAAACACTCTTCTGAAATTTAGGCACCTTGCTTTCCTGTTGCAGATACACAAGATGACTGTGGGTACATTCATAGGTTACAAATGCTGCACCTTTCCCACCCTTTCCTGACACAAGGCTGTGATTCAGTGCATAATTTATTTTCAGCCTTCTTAGTGTCTACCAGTTAATCAAGTCTACAAGTTAATGCAATGGTTCACATAAGAGAAAACCTTCCACCTTGCACAGGGAAAAAAAAAAAAGAATACTGAATTACAGCTGGCCCCTGAAATTACTGATACACAAGGTTGTGTGAACATTCCCTACGTAATAAACATACTGATAAGTTTAAAACCAGGGAGGCAGTACCTATTAGATACAAACTTAGCCCAAAGTGCCTGTGTGTGACTGCTAGCTTTGATGCACGCTCCAGTTTAGAAAGACAATATACGCAGTGGTCTGTCAATTGGCTTGCTGTGTACTTGCAGTATTGCTGCCTATCCACCACTCATTTGCTGGGGAGATCTAAGTACCTTGAGGTTTTTGCAGCTCTTCATTAAGTATTTTACATCATAGATAGATGGAAAGAAGAGGTTCAAGATATGGAAAAACTCATGTTCCTCTTCTGGTAACCTGGAATCTGTCAACAGCTTCACCATGTAGCCAAAGTCATAACCACTGAAAATAAAAACATACAGAAGCCTGGTAAACAGACCACACCTTTACTCAGTTGGTACTACTATTGTATTTTTCGCAAGAGGGTGTTTTTTGTTTTTCAATATACCATAGCTTTTAAACCTTAACATTTTCTGATATTCATATAACTCCTCTATATCACAGTCAGAATTCATCCTGACCATCTCGATGTAGGACTTTTGAGTGCTTCCTTGCATGCCTCTACTAATCTCTTACAGAATGCCACTGGGAAGAACATACTTCTCAACAGTGCAAGTTTCTGTAGCTATAGGCAACACAGAAAAGCAAGAAACCCTCTGAGTACCTGTTCCCACCTCCTACCTCTAGTCCTTTCACTTGCAATGATATCAAGGATAAAAGACTTTGAAATACTGTAAGACAACTACACAGAGTTGTTCCTCTGTACATAAACAGAAGATGGAAACTGAGAACACCACCAACACTCTAAGGAAGAAGAAACAAAACCCTTACTTCACAATACATACAGGTTATCAAGTTGAAATACAATTTCTACACTTAATAACTTTTTTCCCCCCACAGAAGACTGTAACAGCAAAAGAATTTGCAACCAACACATACACAAATTTCAGATCACAGTAGGTGCTAATATAAAATGAAGTGCCAAGTGCTCTTCTTTCTTGAAGTTAGCCTTCGCAATTGTAACCTTAGTTTAAGAAATGCATTGTTGCAGCCTTATCCTTAAAAATCTACGTCAGTCTCTGTAGACCAGAGCACCGGTATTTCAGCCAGAAAGGGACATCTCACTTTGCAGCGTCAGTGGTATCTCAGACCTACCTGTGAAAGGACAGCCACTTCACACTGTCACTAAGGACAACTCCTGAAGTCATAAGCAACTCGGCGAAGTGCAGGGTATCGATCCCTTCTTCTTCATGCTTCTGGAACTGCAGCCCAGAGCTTGCAAGGAGGTCTATGGAATCCTGAGAGTACATATCCTCCCTGAAGGAGAAAAGCAGCTTAGCAGTCAAAGCAAATCAGGCTCATTTCAGAGAAATTCCCCACATACTGTGTTTTGAAAAAAATCAGAGTGACCAGCAGGCTATCCACCTCTGGGTCCTACACTTGCATCTAAGAAAATTCAAATCAAATCACTTTTAATACAATTACTCCTATATACTTTACAAGATATTCTGCAATCTTAACTGGATAATACTTCTGTTGCTAGTGCAAATTCCAAAGAATTCACCTCCATAGAACTGGCATTCTGAAAACATCACTAAACTAACGGAAGAACCACAGATAACAGCAGAGAGAAAAGGGAAGTCATCCCAAACAGAAAGACAGGCACCTCTGAAGTACCAAGCATCACTGCTGTCAACATTTCTCTTTTTCACATCACAGCGTAATACCACCTTATTATCACCTGCAATTCTATCTTCGCGAGGAAACAAAATTGCACAACACCTGACTACAGAGACAGGAATGAGGGATGGTATGCTTGGAGGAGAGCTGAACAGGCACCTGAGTTTTATACTGCTCAGTGTCATTTGGAGGTGGGGGACATGACAATACAGACAGAACTCGTAACAAATATGGTAATTTTGAGTCAAAGTGTTTAGAATGTCAAAACCTCTTCATTCTCATTTCAATGCTTTTAAGAGGCTGATGGTCGTGGAAGTAAATATTGCAATTTCTGTTTTCAAGAACTTCATGATCAGCTTATATTAACAATTTTTTCTAATGTTCTCTTTCACAAAACACTGATTCCCAAAGAGCATGCATTTTTGCCAGAGAAACTATTTCCAGGCACCTTTAGTGGCATACAAGCTGAATTTGTCTTTACAATTATATAGGAAGAGATAATGACGCTTGTTTCAACTGTAGCCCAGGAAATGGAAGAGACAAGAACAACTGTCACGTTCCTTTTAACAAGATTCATTCTGCCCAACACGTGTGAAATTTCCACCAACATTTTTTCCTTTAGATGCCAGTTTGTGTTTTAGCAAGGCTCTGTAAAAACGTATATCCCTTTTACTGAAAAAAGCAAATCCGCTTATACTTAGCGGAACGAGATAGAATTAAGTATTGATTTATATATAATTGATTATATAAAAATACATAAAAAGCGTATAATGTTTAAGATCACAACATTATTCCAGAAAATATGATCAAGACAAAGAGTTACTGGGTATAGGTTATTTGTGAAGGAAAAGTACATTAAGGATAGTGTTTCAGTATGGCTTTGACTTCCAGAAACACTGCGACTCCTGTCATGCCCAAGTAGTGTCCCACATAATCTGTATTAGAAGCTGAATTTTCAGTGCTCAGAACCAACCACTGATGATGAACATACACATTTCTGCATTTTCCAAGGTCAAGCACCACTCAAGCAATAGGAAGTTCCCTAGCTCAGAAGACTCACGTCAGGTTGAATTTGAAGTTAAACTGCCAGGTGTTGATCCCAGAAGGATATTCTCCTTTCTCATTCGTGAAAGTCAGGCCCAGCTGGATGATTTTCAGAAGGTCAACGTTGCACCGAAGGAGCTGGTACTGATAGTCGATGGAACTGCGGAATTCACCAATTGGCCTCACAACAACCCCAGGAAACTCCGTGTCCTAGGAAAGGAGAGCAAATATTATTTCATCTCTTATTCTGACAGAAGCATACTCAGTTCCACACTTGCAGGTCTCAGTATTGCATTCTGTGAATTCTATAAAGATCACTTATTTTTAATCCTGTTTCCTAATCTGTTATGGACTTTAAACTGCAACAAGGCAGGCACTAGAATAAAACCTACATTGCTTGTTAGCTGACTGCATTCACTCACTTCTCACAGGTAACCTCTCTCAAAGTTTTCTTTCCAAAACAAAGATGTCATAAAATCATCCAGTAGGTGCTATTGTATAACTTAAACAACTCTTACTCACAAAAAACTAACCTGATTTTCCCTATATGTACTGAAATTGAATTATTTTTAAAAAATATTCATACAGTTCTTTCATGTTCTAAGTACAAGTTAACTTCAGCACTCTCACCACCTTGGTTCAATAGTACAGTGGTAAACTTCACTGCTACTAAAAAGCAGCCAACACATTAATGGAAACTACTGCAGATCAGAACAGACCTTAACAGCAAAGCAAACATCTATTACAGGAAGAACATTTTATTTATCCATTAGACTATTTTTACTCTTAGATCACATAACTTCTACTGACTACAGTAAAAATCTTTCTGACTACACACAAAATAAAGAGTACAATCTGACAAAATCTCTCCCTTGAACATCTTTCCCTATCCACTCTTGCAGCACAGCAATTAGAAGAGGTGATAAACACATTCACTGAGATGCAACAGAAAGCGTATCGAAGCAAGAGAGCTCATTTCCAATCATTTTAAAAAAAAAGAAATCATATTTACATACATAACTTTCTTCTGCATTGAATTCTGCACACTCTGGAGGGACATGTATTTTTATGCCATGTTTTTATTACAGAATTCTCATGTGTTCAAATTTAACATCTCTAGTCAAAGCTGGTGTAACTTACACATGTAACTGCTTTTAGCTATGATGCTGTAACTGACTGGCTCCAGCCAAGCAGACACAGACTTTGAAGAGCATAAAGAGATTCCTCCCATCTGGAGGACATTCTGCTGTTCTGAAATAAAACTTCCTGAAAGACACTGCCATATCCACACCCAGAGTATTTTTCCTCCACAAGAATCAACATCTGAGCACAATAAAAAGGAGGTACCTCTGCTGCCAAGCTGTCACTTGGGTTGCTTGTCCTACAGCTTCGTGTCAATCTCCATAGCCAGAATGGGAAAGAAATTCATGGAAGAAACACACAGTGGCAGAAATCTAAAGATCTGCATAATGCAGAGCTTTGTACATCTGACCCATTCCACTTCCTGTTGCGTTAGCTACGACACACTGCATAGCCAGATGCTGAATTAATTCTGTTGGTTATGGTGGTCTCTCTCTTCCCCACCTTTCAGCAAATCCAAACTGAACATGACATGCACTGAGTTCTGGAGCGTTTCCCCAGCAAACGGCTTTCTAGCTTTTCACCAATTAACTCCAGCTTTGATGGGGGACAGGGGAAACCACTTCTTGCTGAAGAACCAACGCAGAATCATCATGGTTGGAAAAGCCCTCTGAGATCACCTGGTCCAACCATCCAACCCCCTACATCCCAAAAATCCTTTCCAAAGGCCAACGGGCCGAGCAGGGAGTTCTTACCATGGCGATGTAGCTGTAGCTCAGCACGATCTCCCGGATCTTCCTCATCTCCTCCTCCAGGTTGTCGGCCCACCCCTCGCAGATCACCTGGCTGTTCTCCGCCAGGGCTGCGGGCATCCTGCAGGGCTGGGGCCGGGCTCAGCTGGCAGCGTGGGACCGCGAGCGGTGCGACCCGATCAGCGCGCTGCACCCAGCGGAGACACAAACAGCGCTGTATGCGGAGAAGGCGCTTCGTATGGGGACCCCCATCCCCGCAGCCCNCCCCGCGCTACCTGCCCGGAAGCTGGGGCCGGGCCTCTCACCCCCACGCAAGCGCGATGAGGCCTCCGCACAAGGCGGGATTTCCGGGTTTGCCGCCGCGCTCTCGCGAGAGAGATGGCGAAGGCGCANCCTCTGAGATCACCTGGTCCAACCATCCAACCCCCTACATCCCAAAAATCCCTTCCTAAGGCCAACGGGCCGAGCAGGGAGCTCTTACCATGGCGATGTAGCTGTAGCTCAGCACGATCTCCCGGATCTTCCTCATCTCCTCCTCCAGGTTGTCGGCCCACACCTCGCAGATCACCTGGCTGTTCTCCGCCAGGGCTGCGGGCATCCTGCAGGGCTGGGGCCGGGCTCAGCTGGCAGCGTGGGACCGCGAGCGGTGCGACCCGATCAGCGCGCTGCACCCAGCGGAGACACAAACAGCGCTGTATGCGGAGAAGGCGCTTCGTATGGGGACCCCCATCCCCGCAGCCCCACATACGCGGGCCGGGGGACCCCAAAAGACCGCGGCCCGAGCGCCTCCCCCGCGCCTCAGCCCTCAGCGGGACCCCCCTCGCACCGCGGCTCCGCGCCCAGCCCGGCCCCCCTCGCCCCACAGGGCCCCGCCGCCTCAGGGCCGCCCCCGC
>WBMW01001139.1:1159816-1220296 GCA_013396635.1 Penelope pileata | reverse complement strand
ACCACCGCAGAGCTGGTGGACTCGCCTGCCGCTCCCAGAGCAAGGAGTCCGGACGAGTCCAAAGTTCGCGTGAGGGGGGAGGCATGAAGGAATGGCGTGCTGTCCGCTCGCTGAGGGAACGAGGCCCCTAGGCCGGGTGTGCTTGGTGCTGCCGTGGATCCCCAAGTCTTGCTATCCATGGGGAGCCCCCAGCTTCCGCAGCCGGGTCCCAGTGACACAGAGGCTGTGCCGGGCCCTGGCTGAGCATCTCCAAAAGAGACAGTGGCCTCAGCTCCCGCACCGGGGTTGAGGTCCCAGCAGAGCCCTTAGGCCACAGCCTGCTCCAGGCCCGGGCTGCAGTGAGGCCCGAACCACCCCCCCCCCCCCCCCCCTCGAGGCATGCAGGCCCGTGCTGCCCATGGCCTCACAGGGGTGACACGTGTACAGAGCTGGGAGGGCAAACTGCTGCGTCCCTGGCATGTGTCACCTCACAGGGTGCAGTGCACAGCAAGCTCATGGGTGGAGGAAGGTCTGCTCCATGCACAAGCTCAGAAGTCGTTGTTCAGCTGCCTCCTGTGTCTGCAAGCCTTCAGCCTGCCCTCTCCTGCTCTAGGAGTGTTACTTAAGTTGCACAAACATCAGAACTCAGTGTCAGGTGAAGCAGCCTAAGCTAGCTTCTTGTGTAACAGCCGGCAGCACTGCTACTCTGCTGGCTGATGCCGATGGCAGATAGGTAATTTATTTGGAAGCTTGTCTAATAATCATTAATCTTAGATAGTGTTTCCTCTCTTTTAGAGTGCCAGCCTCTGTGGACAGGGTTGCATCTGTTACAAGATACTGCATTCCTGGTACTGCTTCAGAATTGTTATCTGTGCACCCTTTGGGTTCAGTTGAAGTCTTCTCATTGACTCAGCTATCCATTAACCATTTTGAGAAAAGTACCTAGAAAAAAATGTAGGGTCACTCTTACCTTTCAGGCACAGTTCAGTGTCTCGGGTTTAGTGTTCTTACCTCAGCAGAAACATAGCTCTAAAATAAGAGGGTTTTCTGAACACTGCTCTCTATTAATTGACCTTGGTGCTGTCAGCGTCTTCTGAAGTTTCTTTTGATTCAAAGTTTATCTTCATAGATGATAGTTACCATTTTGCCTACTCAGCTCATGTCTACAGTCTCTCCTGTTGTGTAATTTATGCCACATGCTAGATTGGCAGAAAGGTATCTATCACCTTTAGCAAAGAGAAGTTATTTTATGAAGATCAAAAGGCATTTTTGCTGACAGAAAATCAAACTGCTTGCATTCCTCAGAGCTGAGCCTTGGCAAAGTCTGCAGAAGCACTGGGGGGTGGTTGGTGAAGGTACCAGTTCAGGGCACAGGCTAACCAACAAACAAACAGCTTTTAGTTTACTGCTCTCATGTGCTAAACCCAGACTTGCAGCAAAAGGTACATGAATCATAGAATCACAGAATTGTAGGGGTTGGAAAGGACCTCAAGAGATCATTGAGTCCAACCCCCCTGCCAGAGCAGGTTCCCTACAGCAGGTTGCACAGGTAGGCGTCCACGCGGGTCTTGAATATCTCCAGGGAAGGAGACTCCACAACCTCCCTGGGCAGCCTGTGCCAGTGCTCTGTCACCCGCACCGTGAAGAAGTTCTTCCACATGTTGGTGCGGAACTTCCTGTGCTCCAGTTTTAGTCCATTTCCCCTCGTCCTGTCCCCAAACACCACTGAAAAGAGATTGCCCATGTCCCTTTGCCTCCTGCACTTTCGATATTTTTAGTCATTGATAAGATCTCCTCTCAGCCTTCTTTTCTCAAGGCTGAACAGACCCAGATTACTGAGCCTCTCCTCATAGGGGAGATGCTCCAGGCCCTTTATCATCTTTGTGGCCCTCCGCTGGACTCTTTCCAGGAGGTCCCTGTCTTTCATATACAGGGGAGCCCAGAACTGGATACAGTACTCCAGCTGAGGCCTGGCCAGGGCAGAGTAGAGGGGGAGGATCACCTCCCTCGACCTGCTGGCAATGCTCTTTTTAATGCACCCCAGGATCCCGTTGGCCTTCTTGGCCACATGGGCACACTGCTGGCTCATGGCCAACCTGTTGTCAACCAGGACCCCCAGGTCCCTCTCCGCAGAGCACCCCTCCAGCAGGTCATCCCCCAACCTGTACTGGTGCATGTGGTTCCTTACGAGTAATACTATAATCTGTTCCTGCTGAGTGTAAATCCTTCGGGTATAACCTGTGTCTGAATTGAACAGAGGTTAAGAGGAAGGACTGAGGTCTCTGAAGTTCACTGTCTTATCACCTACTTTAGTGTATCAGATGAACAGTCCTCCCAGTGTGAGACCAAGTCCAAATAAAGGACAGGACAACCTTTACTCTCTTTAAATGCCAGTTTCCACTTCCTCTTTTGTACATATGTAAATAGTTTGGAGGAATCACGTTGCTCCGTTTTGAGTCTGCTGTCTGTGATAAATAACAATTAGAAGGAACAGCTGAGGATTAAAAACTCTTTCCTCACCAGGAAATTGTATTAGTCAAGAGAAAGTGTCAATGAAAACAGTAGCACAGTCTTAAGCGTGAAAAGAAGCAACAGCACGTTTACCATGCTAAGAGGACAAATGGCATGAGGTTGGGAGGGGAGTTCGGGAATACTCAAGGTTACTTGATAAAAATACAGATATAATGGTAGATACAAGAAGTCAGGCAGAGACAACAAGATGCTACCATTACTCATGCTTGCAGATCTCCCTGCAGTTCTAACTACTGCTAGCTTGAGATGTTGCTTACAAAACAGCAGCGTATATTGCTTCACGTGAGGGACCATTATGAAGCTGTGAGGGAGAGGAAATGGTCCTCGTTTCACCCTTTGTGGTAAAATAAATCTGGTTAAGTTATGTCAAGTGACACCCTTGCTTCTCAGAGCTTAGTAATAGGACACTGTAGATTGGGTCAGTAGTATAGATTGGTGCCACATCTGCATGATAAAGACAAATGCTGCTGCGAGTTACATCTTACAATACTGTAATTACAGACCTTATGGTCTGCAAGCATATTTAAACACAACTGGGCCCAAGCACATTCTAACTTATTTGCATCTCAACCTTATAGATAGAATCAATACCTGAAACTGATTGATGTAGCAACAGTTGGTGCAGTTTATAGACTTAGTGAGAGTTAGTGCCAAACTCTGGAGTAACCCGCATGCTTCTAACAAATACACCTTTGACCTGTTCGTTGGCACTGGCACTAGCTATTTTGTGCTCAAACCAGGAGTTAGTGCATTGTAGAAACTACTTATCTCTAAGGTATAGCTGTTTTTTTATTCTCAGATACAGCTATTAACTCTTGATAGAACACTCTTACCTGCAGAGATGTGTTCTGAACACTTAACTGAGTGACAGCATGTGCATACCCACAGGGAGCAGTGCCAGTACTAACAGTGACATGGTGCTGGCTTCACGTGACCTGTCTGGGAGGGGACAGCCAACCCCTGCTTGGAAACACCCCCAACGCCTTTGCCTAAACCCTCATAAAGTTTCCAACAGCAGTAGTGAGAGGTGAGGAGTTGAACTCTGGGCTTTGAATAGACACGAAGGAGCTCTCCTAGGCTACAATCAGCAGGAGGTGAGCAAAGAGCCAGAGCTCAAGGGTATAGTCACCTGAAAATATATGATTGAAACTCCTAAGAAAGAATTAAAAGGCAATGTCATGTGTATGTTTAAAATACAATTATAAGCTTTTCTAGGAACTGTCGTTGCCTTCAGATCTGTGCAGTGCTTGGCACGACAGGAGACCCACCAGACACGACGCCTCGTCCTGTATCTGTCCATACAGCGTGGCTGATATGCAACTTTTGGGGTGACCAGGTAGGTTGTCCTTAAATTATCCTTTCTATGGGTTCTGTACTTTCACAGAGAGTTGTACCCTTTCCTTTTTTTCTCTCAGGCAAATTTGTTTTCCGTTGTCTATGCCATATAAAGATTGATTACAGTGAAGTTCTAAAATAGAAGATTCAAGCAAGAGGGAAAAAGGAATACCAAGCAGCTGGGTTGGCAGCCAGTCCCTCACTGCAGACATACCCTGTTACTCAAATGTGCCTGCCAGCAGCAGGACTTCTTAGTTGATGTCAGAAGAAGAATACAGTATAATGCAATCCTGGATACAGTACAAGGTGAAGTGGGCCCTTGTGCGGTCTCAGCTTGGGACTATCTGGGCAACAAGAAATGTAAGGGGACAGCAAAGATAGGATGTGAATAATGATGTAATTTAAAAAAAAAAAAAGGCAGTTATTTTTTACTAAAGCTTTCTAAGTTTCTTTTTTTTTCAGTTGATGTTGAGCATTTTAAAACATGACTTAGACAAAGTAGCTTTTCTGGTAGCTGAAACGTCAAATACAGTGAAACAGATCTCGTACTTAATTGTTGAAGAAATGATGAAGTACAGGGAAATAACAAAATAGCTTGTGTTGGAATTCTTTACTGCCTAAAGCCAGAAAAATATCTGTTTTTACTTCATGATTTAGAATTTGGTTTGGAACATTTTTTGTGTTAACTAATTTGAGATAATGTAAAAGGAACTTTTATTTTAAACAGCACCAGTTCTATCTAATGCTTGTAAGTAGCTGAGATCTTCACCAGTTGCTGTATAACAAGGCTGTATAACATAACATGCCAACAGGAGATCAGTGCCAAGCAGTTGGAAGGATTTTTTTGTTTGCTGAAACAGTGGTTACATGAATGCTTTTGTTAATATACACGGTGTGTTCCAGATCAGAAAAGATATTCAGAAAAAAAAAAAAAAAGAGTAGGCAGTGAGATGCTGGGGAAAAACACAATCCATCAAAATTTATCATGTTTTAATGGAAATAATGTGAAGTTTTTTTCTGTAAATGTGACAATAAAGATAGCACACCGAGATTCTGGGGAGAAGGAGGGTAAGCTGACATGGCAGTACTGTCTCAAACTGGAAGGCTTTGCCCAACAAGGGAAGTTCTGACTAGACATTAGGGGAAAAAGATACAGTAAAAATAGTCAAATGCCAGAACAGATTTCCCAGAGAAGCTGTGGGATCTCCCTCCATGTACTCAAGGCTCTCAACAACCTAATGTGACTTTGAAGTTGGTGCCATACTGAGCAAGGGGACCAGAGGTCCCTTGCAAATGAAATTATTTTATATAGTGAAGTAGAGCGTCCTTAAAGAGTAAGAAAAGTGTTAGAACAAGGACTGGAATGGAGCAAAGCACCAAAAAGGAATGGGTTATTCATTTGACATGTGTCAGCCATTAGTAGTGTTTTTATAGAGGTGGTAGGCACACCTGCACCGAGAGGACCTGTGTGACAAGATGGGAACATACTATTTATTGCATAACATGAGCTACTCCATCAAGATCAGGAGGTCTTTGCAATGAAGATAAGATCAGTTTGTCCCATGGGAATTTATTTACGCTGTTCTCTTCAGACTTCAGCACGTTACTTGTTATTGTAACTCCTAGGTATTCTCTATCAGATATGTTAGAGTCCCAAAATATGTTATCAATAAGGTTTTGGTTGACAAATTTGATGAAGAGTGGAAAAAAAAACAACCAGAAGATCTCATAGACTAGCTCTTTTAGCTCACAAAATCTAATAGTGAGGAGCATTAGATCAGGAGAAAGATGAGAAATTCTAGGACACTGTGACTTCCTTTACATGTACTTACTTTAAGCAATAGTACCTTAGAGCACCTCTCACACACCGGGGTTGAGGTTTTTTTTTTTTTTTTGGCCAAGGAAGACTACATTAACTTGCTTAGTTTTGCTACTAAAAGTGAACATTCCCCATTGGAGTATTTACAACTCTAGTGTTGAAATAGGGAGTTGGGAGTTAGGACCTGTGGTTCCAAGTCTCAAATCCCTTTTTGTCCGATTTTTTTTTCTTCCCAGAACTGTTTAACATGGTAGTAAGTAGTTTGGTGGACTGGCCTCATCTTTTTCTGTCCATGAGTAAAGCAGGAACCCAAGCAGGAGGAAAGTGTCCAGTTTTTCTGTCTGCTGTCCATTGACCTGCATTCTAACATGTTGTAGGGAAACAACTGGAAATGTCTGCAAATAAACAGAGTTGCATTTGTAAGAATGCACTCAGAAAGCTTTCCTTTAGTCTCCTGGATAACATGATGGTTTCTTTTTGGCAGCATATTCCTCCTTTCTGAAACACTACAAGAGGAGTACTCCCAAGACACTTGCTATCATCATAAAGGTAATAGAATATCATCTTTTTAATGAATCATTTTCTAACTGTTTTTCCTTGCACCTTAGGCAGGTGCCTTTCTACCTTCTTTGTTCTTTCCTTTGTTACCTTAGGTAACACAGTCTGCCCGTGCTTGGACATTCTTCCAAGTATGAAAAGCAAAATAGATTAAATTCTGCAATTCCCAGGAATCTGTCATTCATATCATTAGAATTCATGTGCTTTTTCCTAAAGTCTGTGTGCAATCAAGAAAACCTTAAGGAATGTTGTGTTCTCTTCTGCTAATTACAGTTTATGGTAAGAGTGCAGCAATATAAAAACATCTATGCAATAATCCCTATTGACAAGCACAGCCCATGCCCTGAAATAGAGGCATCTTTCCATGGCCATGGAGAGCAACTCAGACCAAGCAGCTCCTTAAACCTTGCCTTTGATTCTTTCATTTTTATTTTTATTTTTTAATCAAAAGTGGCAATAAAAAGTCAAGTCAGAGCCAAATGCATGGAGATCTATTATGAGGTAGCCACCTGTCCATTGGGTCTTAAATCCTCAAACTGACTGCTACTTCTGCCATTATCAGCCATAGCTGGACTTGAAGCAAAGATATCTTCTCACTCACCGTGTTCTCAGGCTGTAACTTACAGCTCCTCTGCCATGTGAGTGCTCTACTGTGCTAATCCTTCATGGTACAAGCTCACATTGTAGTAGTCAGTTTTTTTGTTTTCACTGGTGTTAGTTTAACAGCATACCTTCGTTATGGAAGAGTGCATGTCTCACACCACCGTTTGCTTGGCAGCCTGTGAAGGGCTAGAGTTCCTACTGAGTGCAGCATATTTCTGGGACAGATAAGGAAGGAAGCTGTACCACAACACACCAGTGCCACAATCAAAAGCTTTGGTTTTGGCTCTTCTTCCATTTTTCTTTGCTACCCTTACATCCCTGTTAGCATTACAAGAAAATACTAATACACCTAAGGAAATAGGGGAATTTTTGTGAGGCTTTCTTAAGAGCTTTGTTTCATGTACAAAAACAAAGGATGGACAGGGCACAGAGAGTAAATATTTTGCAGTTTTGCAACTGAACTTGAAGATGAAGTGATTTGCTGTTATTAGTAGTGTATTCTTCCACCCTTCAGCTGTAAAAAGTTCACTTAGATCATTTCTTCTTTCAGATGAAGAGAGACTCTGGATATTCCACCATGGCTGCACAGCAGAAACAGGTAAAGACTCAAAGTTCATCTTTTAAAGAAAATGTTATGCAGGTGCCTTGGAAAGCTAGATGTGTTGAATGAACTTCCAAGAGAAGTGACAGACATCAACTCTCTGATCACTTCAGCAAAACTAGGAGTTCATCTCTCATCACTACAGCAACATTTTCCCAGCGATTTTTCCCTCCCAGCAGACTGCAGCTATAGCACTAAGTGGTGAAGTGCCTGTTATCTTTGCTTGCATGGCAAGGGACCATAATACTCTGCATAGCCATAAGCTATGCCACCTAACTGAGCCTAGTCCTCAAAGTGCTCCTGCTCAACAGTGTGTTTCCTAGCTGGTGTGCCCCAGTCCCCTTACCTTGCAGGCAGCAACTCTGTGGGGCACTTCAGGTATTTACCAAATTGTACAAGCCCTTTAAGGGCAGGATCTTGGGTGATCAGTGGATCAGTTTGGGAACCAGACTGCAGGAGCTGCTGGCATGAAGAGAAACAGGCTGTTAGCACTTGGACTTGATGAGCAAGATTTTTTTTTCAGTGTAAACTTCTCTGCCTCTGCAGCTCCTGTAATTATACTGCGTGGGATTCATTCACGTAATCACTTACTCATGTGCAATAAAAGCACAGTCTCCAAACAAGACAGTTTCTATCAAGAAGGCTTTTAAAATAGCTTAAGTGCTGAACTTTGGCTAATCTCTGTCCTATCTCAAAGCAGGACACTCTGATGTGTATCAGAAGTCATTAATTTTTGAAAATCTTTGAGATTCTCAGCTGGAGGACACTAAAGAATCAAATATCATTTAGTCTAACTAAAAATTCTGACTTTCTAAAACTTTAGAGATTTTCTTTAGTATGGTCTTCTGTCATCTCAGGAAAAAGAAGAATCTATAGGATAAAGTTCTGTTACAAGACTCAAAGCATTTTATAGCTTTTCATACCTTTTTTTCTAAAGAGTACCTAGATGGTGTTCTAGGGTTTAAAGATTAAGAAATTCTCGTCTGATATCAGCATACATTAGTGTAACATGGATGTAGCTGGAAGTGTGTAACTCTTAAGGGAGCAAATCCCCAGCCCCAAATCCAGCATGTATTAATCTGGAGTGGATGGCTCTTTCACCAGCCTGGCATTTGCAGTTGAGTACATCCACAGATAATGCTGACAACTGATTGTATCGCTTATAATATAAACCTACTGGGTTCGTAGACATGAAGCTGTAGGGCAAGAGTCCAGTAAATTACTTTCTCCCCAGTTGCTAACTTGACAAAAACTGAGATAATAGGAACAAATGTTTGTTTCAGTGATGAAAGTTTCAGTGCTAATGAGCAAAATTCTGTCCTGAGACAGATAAACATTGCTGACAAGTTCCGGGCAATGTTTAATATTCTGTAGCTGTTACAGAATCTTAAAAAGCTCCTAACACTGAAAGCTATGTTGAGAGGTTTCCTCCATATTGCAGTGCCCAAAACACACCTGCATTCAACAGTTACTAGTGAGCTGTCTCTCTTGTTTGTCCTCTCTGACAGGAGAGGAACAGGACAGCAACTATGAATCATGCTATTTTTACTCCAGTCTGCTTTTGCAGCACAACAGCACAAACAAAAAACAGGAAGGACAGAGCTGTGAACAAGACACCAGCTGGTTATTATGCTATATTATTTTAGAATTGCATTTGTTTTTTAATCATCCTGCAGATAAATACAATGCATATTTGCCCAAGAAAACTCAGACTAAGATTTCTGAACTCCAGAATCAATTCCAGCTTGGGCTATGCTAGAAGACAAATAATTATGTTTTTGTCATATAGCTGATAAACATTTTTAAATATTTAAGTGGTCAAATATTTAATACTGCTTTTTGAATATTCCTATTCCTAGAATCAAAAGGACTCACTGATAATTTTCTGACTCTTGTAGTTGCTTGGCAAGGTTAAAAACCTTACTGAGAATCATGTTAACATCACAGGTGCTCTTGTACACAGGAAGATTTCTTGAGCAGATCACATTTCCATGACTAGAGCAGGGATTTAGAGGACATTATGCTTTTTAAAAGTTGAGTATTTTAACTCCTTGTTATTGTGCAGTTGTTCTATACAGGTGGCATGTGGTACCTTCTAGATGAGTTGTACTCCCACTACTAGAATTGAGTTGTGACAGGCTAAAGGCACAGCAAAGGGAATAACACAAGGCAAAGCAGTATCCTGTATTAGACCTCTGTTATAGTTGAGAAAGGTGAGCTCCTGGGCACGTGAGCCTCAGCAAAGCTAAGAAGGGAATTGAGAGAAGTAGCTCCAGATCACCTGAGTATAGCAGTTCTTCCTTACTGTGAGGGGAAAGCACATTGCGTACTAGGAGGGAGAATAAACCAGTGGAGTGGGGGAGGTGCTGAGATGGAGCACCATTTCTTACCCCGTGGTCTTCCATTCCTACTGTTCTGAGATATTCAGAAGCCCTTTATATTACAGGCCTCCAGTTACCGAGAAATGTGCCCAGTAAAAATGGGAAGGGAAAGATCAGTGGTCCTTTGGTTATACCCCAGAAATTCCATGTCAGTGACACTTCAGGTCCCTGCAAGCATGGTGGATGGATGCCTCAAATAGACACAGTATCCTGTAACAGCTTTGTTACTATGTTCTTAAGAGTGTAAAACAAAACAGGCTGACATAGGACTGCCTTTACCTCATACATTTCAAATAGAAAAAAAGTCTAGTATGGGACAGCAGCACACACTTACTCTTGTTTCTTGCTCACAGGAAGAGAAGCTCTGGGGTGCTGTGAAGATGTCTGCCCGTGTCCTTGGTACAGGCCTGCTCATATTCACTGCCTTAATGAACTCTGTGTCTTGGTAAGATCGTTCAAACAAAAGGGGCTTGAGGAGAAGAATTTCTATGGAGAGGGGATAAGTGGATTGTGAAAATATGAGTGATGAAGAACACTTATTTCCACAGGTATGTGCAAAAGATCTGGGACACTTCAGGCTATTTCTGGCAAACAACATGGCTGAAGCTTTACTACCTGTTTGAGGGAAGGGAGTGGTCGCTCTTCCTCTTTGGTGAGTTACTCAGGTTAACAACCCTTTGCTGTACAAGGAAACATCCACGAATTGCATCTAAAACAGGACATGGATGTGCCATCCTGGACTTGCTACTTCCCCCATTGAAAAAGCGCATGAAGCCTTCAAGGCCAGCACAACCGTGCTGCCTGTGGAGTGGTTCCTCATTAGACCCATTACACAGATTAAAATTTTGATCTTTTTGCTGCTGCTGAAGGCACAGAAATAGCTTCCCTATGTAGATGTTCTCTTTGCTCCTGTGAGAAATGAATGAGTCAGTACAACTTATTTCTGAAAATTAAACTTAGTAGATTTTACACTTGCTGTAGTACAAGCCTTCTCCATCTGTAATTAACTGTTGGTGAACAGGCTTGGTAGGGATGCTGCAAAGTCCCAGCAACTTAGCCTTATCCAATGTGTATTTTAAAATCAACCATGAGGGAAATCCCCAACCTCCCAGAGAAGCCCACAGTTTTGGCAAATTTTAGCCTGTGGGGCACTTGTGTAGTCTAACCACCTCATTATTCCATATTTCTTAGGTGGGTGTCAGAACCTACTCACATTCCATTTTAAAGCATCACAGGTCAGGGATATGCACCTGGCACATGAGGCTCCCAGGAAGGTCCTCTGGAAACCACACCATTGTATCTTTTTTCTGATCTAGCCATAGCTCCCAAGGTATTTACATATCTCTGCCCTTTCCTCATGTCACAGGGGCTGCGTTGGTTCCTAGCCTTGCTTTCTGGTGCTTCAATGGAATCCTTATGGTGGCTGATGTAACAGGAAAGCCAACTTTCATTACGCGGTATCGCATTCAGCTGGGCAAGAATGATCCTGTAAGTATTTCTCAGTGTGCCTCTTCTGCTGGCTAAGTACCAGAACCAGTTATGCTTTTCTCTTCCAACCAGATAGGATCCAAGGAGAATTAAGCTGAGTCTTGTGTATCTTCTCTGCAGAGGGAGGCAGCTCTTTTAATTAGGCTACTGATCAGATGTTGATTGCTTGTTAAAAAGTGAGTCCTAAGGCTGACTAACATGAAAGTAGCCTAGAAATGTTAAAGCTCTTTATCTTTCCAACTTAAAGCCACAGTGCTTCTGATTTAGCCTCAAATCCTGACTTTTTTGCAGGTGGACACACAGAAACTGCGACAAGCCATCTACACAGCGCTGTTTAATCAGTTCTTTGTCTCCTTTCCCATGCTTATGCCCATGTTCTATGTAATGAAATGGTGGGGCAACACCTTCAGCAAAGAATTACCCACCTTCCAGAGGTTTCTTGTGGAGCTGAGCATCTTCACCTTAATAGAGGAAATCCTCTTCTATTATTCACACAGGTGAGCTGAGCACAGAAACAGGACTCTGTGGTTTGCCACCATGCCTGTAAGCTTATACCCATTTCTTAAAACAGCAATAGTCCTTGTCTTGTATTTATATGGGAAGACTTACAGGTCCTGGAACCCATCCTTACTATGTGAGGCTTGGCTCCTGCAATGCTGCAAAGAACAACAGCAAGCAAAAAAGGGTAAAAACTGCAAAGACAGGGAAGCTTAGAGGCTGAGGAAGAAACAAAACAGCTAGCTTTATACAAGAGCTGTTAAAAAAAAAGAAAAAGCATTCTTCGATAAGGGAAGAATAAGATGGGGATCTATCATGAGAGAAAAAAGCTTAGGAGTTCAGTGACTGCTCTCCCCTTCACTTGTACAGCACCTACAAAACAGGGCCTAGCTCCCGACACTACAGGCTTTCTGAGCAGTGACTCCAACATTAGAAGATAAAATTAAAGCAAGGAGGATAAAAGCCTGCAAGACCATGCTGAAGTAAGCACAGCGTTCTCAGAAATATTTAGATTTCTGTTTTGGGCAAAGCCATACAGAAAACACAAGAAGCCATTTCTTACTTAGGGCCCAGGGAACCTAAAATCCTAATTATTGCCAGTAGAAAAAGTCAGAATAGTGAAAATATGAAGTGAGTTTTTCTCTAAAAATTTCTCCCAAGTCTGAGCAAATCAGTCTTTCGCAGACTTCATTTATGGGATGTATCAGAACTTAAGTTTAACATCAATCAGCAGACACTGAATCCATTGAATGAGAGCTCAGTGCTAACGAGAGAAGGAAACCAGGAGTCCTATGCTCTCATTCCCAGCTGCTCTAAAATCTATTTTAAATAGGAGGCATGAGCAAGTCCCCAGGAGAAACTCTGTTACTCTACGTTCCTTTCTTACGGGGCTCAAAACCTACCTTTCTTTGTTTTCTCTACTTAGGCTTGTTCACCTCCCACTCCTGTACAAGCACATTCACAAGAAGCACCACGAGTGGACAGCCCCCATTGGCGTGGTCTCCATTTATGCTCACCCATTAGAACACATAGTAAGTGGATTCTCCCATGGCCACCTTCCACTTCCTGCATGGAGTGCGGTTTCCATGGGATGAGGAGCAGTAGTAAGAGAAGCAAAGCAAATGCTTCTTTGGAATCTTCTTTCTTAGAAGAAGCAGCTAAGCTGCATTTCCAAGAAGCCTAGCTGTGGAAGTGTGGCAGTGCCTGTTTTTGCTGGACTTTAAGAGCACAAATCCAAGGGCCTCCAGTAGATAAGGAAATGACTGAATAGTGCTTCCTTGAGCACAGATGGGGCTGGGGGGACAGACTGTGCTTTTAGTATGAGACATGACATTTACACCCTTTGGGTTACTCATGGATGCAGAATTCTGTCATGATTTTCATGCTGGTGCCTGGGATCAGTGTTTGCAGGACTGCCCAAGTGTCTCCCTGGCTCACTCCAGCCAAGACATCTCATAAACACATCCCACCTTCAGAAGATTCCATTTCTTAATACCATCTCCTGTGAATAATAGTCCTGGGCTGCAGCACCAGCTCTGTGAGTCTCCCTAACAGCCAGTCTTTGGGTAGCAAAATGCCTTTCTGGTGCAGTGAGCTTGGTCTGGGCAATGCCAGCTGTTTGTGCTGCTGGTGGGACACAAGTGATGCAGCTGGGATCACCACGTCGCTGCTTTTGACTGCACGTGTCCACAGGTCAGTGCCCTTTTGCAAGGTTTCCCAAGAGCAGCTTCAGCATTATTCCAAGGTGAAACTGAAATTCTCACCTCTGTCTCCAGGGTGAGTTACTAGAATCCTGCTGCCTTCACATCTGCTTTCATCTCACATCTAACTTTTGCTACAAGCTGAGGGATCTTGGACAGACTGTATTCAGCAGTGAGTAAAACTGAGCTGGCTCAGAGTAAAATTATTTCTTTGATGACTATGTAGTTTTAGTAAGGTGTTTTCAGAGGGATCTGCCCTTGCTGCTGTTTGCACAAAACTAACAGACCCAGGTGAAACAATTCAGCTCCTAGAGGAGAGTCTGTGTATTGTGGACCCATTACTGAGGCAGTTTGCTTCTCTCTTCTAGCTCTCCAACACGCTGCCTGTCATGACCGGCCCGATGATGATGGGGTCTCACATGGTTTCAATCACAGCGTGGTTCTCCCTTGCTCTTGTCACAACGAGCATTTCGCACTGCGGCTACCACCTGCCCTTCCTGCCGTCGCCGGAGTTCCATGACTTCCATCACCTCAAGTACGTCGCAGCTCCCCTTTCCCCTCCTTCCCGTGTCGCTGCTGACAGGCAGAGCTCCTTTCTGAGAGTCCAGTGGTTTTGCCTAATCCATGTACAAGCAGGGAAACCTATCCAGTTCACCTGATACTGAGACCAGAATGCTGTCAGTTCTTAGAGCAGTTAAACAGAGCTTTGGCTTTCGGAGGACTCCAGCTGACTTCCCACCCCACTGCCAGCCACCTCACTGACATCTACACTTCATCAGCTGACTGGGAGAGCTTCTCCAAAGCACAAACACAGCAGCTGGGCTGGGTGTTTCAAGTGTCCTAAGATGACATGGGAGGAAAGCACACAGCGTCTAAAGTAGCAGCTCTCACCTGGACTTTCCCCAGCACAAGCACAAAGACAGTTCCCTGCAAGGCTCTTCCTGGAAGTTTAGAAGATACTGCACATGATCTAGAATCAAGACAGAGCAAGGGCAAATCACATGGCAAAAAGATCTGCAGCAGGAGCCTCCCTGTCTGTCTCTTTGCCATACACTGAGATTAGCAAGCGTGATCAGATAACACCTTGGTCAAAAAATCTCAATTAACCCTTGCTGGCAAAGAGTCCCAGCCCCCTTTTGCACTGGAGAGAACAATGTTGCAGTGTGTTGTCGAGGGATACTTACCAAGATAGTGGAGGATTAGGTTCGGTCTCCCAGCTGTGCAGTAAATCCACATACTTCCTGGAACACAGTTTGCTTCTCCTGCGGAAACAGAAAATGGGGTAGTTCTAGCACAACCTAAGTGCAGGGCAACACCCAAAACATGGGGCCAGTTCTTGTTAGGAGCCATTTCCTCTGCAGCTCGGCTCATGTTGGGACAGAGCGGAGCAGAGCTCAGACGCTGTCTGGGCAGAACGGCTGTGCACCTGCACAGCTGGGCATCCGCAGTGCTGGGAGCACGGCAGCCCCGCGTCTCTGGGCAGCCTGGTCTCAAGAGCACACAGACATGGCAGGGTGGGTGCCCAGCTGCTCCCGTAGCTCTGAGCTGCTGCAGGGAGGGCAGTTGTTCAGTGCCACCATTCCTGGATAACCACGTATCAAGCAGGGAAGCTCACTCGGGCTTCATCAGGGCTGTGAGGGAGATGGGTACAGTCGCAGCAGTACAGTCACGTGGATGGCTTATCAGGGCTCTGAAAGGAGATGGAAGTAGGAAGGGTAACTTCAATAACTTCCAGTGATGTTTATTCTCCGTTGGGTTTCCAGGTTCAACCAGTGCTACGGCGTCCTGGGAGTGCTGGATTATCTGCATGGAACAGACACAGTGTTCAGACAAACCAAGGCCTTCAAGAGACATAGGGTCCTCCTCAGCTTCACACCACTCTCAGAAAGCATCCCTGAGACACCCCAGAGGGCAGAGTGAACCCCAACAGTCTGCAGCTCTTGCAAAGCTGAGTGACAAAGAGGTAGAGACCATGATTTACGCCAAATAGTATTTTCATTGGGAAACAAGTTATTGTTCACACATAACAAATCCTGAAGTAGAACTTAAACATGATGCTTGAGATGACTGCACCTACTAGCCTGTTCTTTTCCACCTAAAGCATGAAGAACGACTCTAGGCGGCTGTTCTTAACCCACTGCACTGTTTCTTGGTCCTAGCTGTGTGCACATAAGCAAGATCTGTTCTACGCTACATGGTCTGGGGGGTTCCTGAACTCTCATAGGGTTGAACCATTTTGCACAGGCCACACCGTGGCCTCTTCCAGCAGTGCTCTATAGCAATGCCAGTGAGATCACTGTAACTACACTCCACAGGAGTTAAACCCACTACTTTCCTGAGACTTAGCTTTACCTGTGTCAGAAGGCTTCGGATGTGGGATATTTGTCCTGCAGCTCCTCTTGATGTCAGGGAGGCCATGGCTTTGGAGGCTCTCCCCTCCATGCACAGAACAGGCCTGCTGTCTCCTCAGCAGATTTTCATTACACGAGATGTTAGCGCGGGTCTGGGTTCATGGCTGTTCATCAGCTGGGAGCTGATACACTTTCAGTAGTAATTAATTTATACATGGGAGGTAACGACGCCTCCAAGTCACTCACCACAGGAAGGAAGGTCCCTTCAGCCTGGACCCTGACACAAGTCCAAGTTCACCAGTTCCTGCTGCCAAGCCTCATGGCTGTCAGCCCACGGAAGCCAGCTCTCCTCCTGCACTGTCCTCCAGGTCCTGCAACCACCCTGCACCAGCCCAGCCTGTCCACCCAACCCACATTCCTCTGGGGAGAGAACATTGGTTAGCACAACAGAAAACCCAAACTGCACTGTCTTTTGAAGTTTTTATTTTTATACATTTTTTTTTGTATTAAAAAGGAAAAAGCATAATTACCACAAATTACAAAGGACTAAAGCATTACTAGAATAATGAATCACATCAGCCTAGAAAGCAGATACTCTGAATAATATTAATGTTATAATACAAGCTCTCATTCAAGTATTTTACATTTTTCTCTTTTCCTTTTATATGTGATGATGATCCTAGCACATGGGTCAAAGATTATGTACTATCGACAGAAGATGGATCATGTACAGCGGGCCATATTAACAAGATTTTCCTCCCAAGTGATGAATGGTCTGTGATGAGTCATTTTGTCTCTACGATAAATGCGGCTGAAGGTTGCACACACTTCTCTAGTTTGGGGAACTGAAGGCTGAGGTTGGGACACACACAGTTGGAGAAGGGCCAGCACACGGAACCACCACCCTGCTGTTCCAGCTACCAAACCGAGGTCTCATCCACGCGACCTGAGCAGTCGGAGCAGGCAGGCAGAGGCTGCCCAGCCAGCTCCCCTGGGCACAACTCGGTGTTAGTTTCCGAGATCCAAGGATGTCCAACCCCAGTGGGAGCGGGCCGGGCTGGGAGAGCAGTGGGGGAGCGGGGCTGGCGGCCTTCCCTGTGGGCACACGTCCACAGCAGGGAGGCTCAGGGACCAAGTGCTGCAAGCACCCCTCCTGTGACAGCTGTCACCGTCCCCAGCCCACCCGTGGGACTGACACTGGGAGATGGGGACGGGAGGGCAGCGAGGGGCTCGGGTTACCCCGAGCACTGCAAAGGGGCGGTGGTACCTGGGACGGTCCACACTCTTCTGGAGCTTCCCACCGAGGGGATGTGCTTGTCACAGATACGTCGGTCCTATGTTCAAGTGTCTGCAGAAAGTGAAACTGTAAACTACTCACTGAAACGCTGCCCTCCAGCCAGCCACTCTGTGCCACTGAGATGAAAATTTCTTGTTTTCTTTTTTTTAAAAAAAAAGTCACTCTACCTGTATTGGACTTTAAAAAAAAAAAAAGAGTCAGTGAGGCATTTAACATCAAGTGTAGCAACCCTCTCTTAAAAGAGCCTAGCATCCATTTCAGAACAGTGACAGTGACATAACCAGTCTCAGAGGAGAGACAGGAGAAAATAAGCATTGCAAACACAGCTTGCTACATTTACAGTTTTCCTTTTTTTTTTCCTTTTTTTTTCCTTTTTTCTTTTTTTCTTTTTTTTCCTTTTGATAAAATAACTGGAAAGGCATTAACAGCTGAAGGCCCCTCTGCACCATGCGGGACGCGTGGCCCGGCGCCGAGCCCCACGCTCACTGTTACAGCACAGTCACCAGTCCCAAGCAAAAGGGGCAGCTGCCAAACCTCGGGGGAACCCACGGGCTGCAGCGAGAAGCTGCTGACGGGTGCAGCAGGGAGAGGGACAGACAGGCAAATGGAGCAGCAGCATTATTATTATTATTGTTGGTTGTTTTTTCCCCCCCTAAATGAGCATGGTTAAGCAACGAAGCCTCCTCTGAAACACAGCGTCCACCTCCACTGCTGACCCACGCCCGAGGTCGGGGCCCGGTGCCGGTGTCACACAGGGCTCAGTGAGCGGCACTGCAGCCACGGGAACAAGCACGCCTGATTGCCCAGATCACTGCAATAACAAAAATCATGATAGATGATCATGGCGAAGCATCCAAGCTAAAAGCAAGGCCAAACTCCTTCCTCAGCAGGAGGGCAAGAGGGATCCAAGCTTCCTCAAACGCAAAACCCCTCTCCGGAGAGCTGTCCTCTCTCCCAGGGATGGAGCAAGCTGGGTGCAATGCCTGGAGCTCAGTGCCTGGTGCACGCAGCCGTGCAGCACCAGCAGGGTGTGTAAGCCAGAGGGGGAGCGCTGCAGCCCTGTCCCCATGCCGCTGTAGGACATGGGACAGCCCTGCACTGCCCAGCCCAGGCCCCACAGGCATCGTGCCCCTGCCCTGCGGCACAAAGCAGCCGCTTCCCACCCCGGCAGTGAGCTCCAGCTGCCAGAGCGTTTCCACCTTCCCTTCACTCCCCGGAGCGCTGCTGTCCGATGGAGATGCCCCCCAAGGCACACATCAGCACGCAGCCCGCTGTCCCTAACCGAGACCGCCAGCCCCAGGGACCGCTCCCCCGACCCCTCCTGGCACCCCGGCCCTCAGCCACACCGAAGTGACGCAGCACTGACTGCGAGGGGAAGGCTCTCCCGCGCCAACACTGGTGCCTCAGCCTCGAAATTAAAGGAGGAATAATTTAAGATCAATTCGGGTTTCGGAAAATTCTCTGGGACACTTCTTCACCTCTTCAACCACCCGAGCAATTCCACAGTCTGCTCCACGAGGAACACCTCCACAGCAGGAGTTTGTTTCTCCCAGTTTCCTATTTTGTTTGTTGCTAACAAGCAGACAGCTGGCTTCAAAACAACACGCGCCAACGAGAGCACAGGGAGCACGGCGAGGACCACCTGCAGCACCTTCACACCCGCTTCCACTTGCCACCAACCAACACAATGCCTCCAACAGCCTTGATCAGCCCCGAGCTCAGGCCCCAAGGCTCCTCCTTCCCAAAGCAGGGTCAGGGCCCGCCACATCCACAGCGCCAGAGACCTGACTCAGCCATATGAGGAACGTGGAGATAACAGTCGAGGCCACAGCCGTACAAGCACTGCTTGCCAGCCCTGCCCGGGTACCGCCGGGAGACCCCGAGCAAGCCGATGACTTCGTGTCCCCGAGTGGCACCGAGCTGCAGGGCGACAGCAGCGGCACAGACCAGAACAGGATCACACCACCAGGAAATCGCAAAGCAGCAGCTGCCCAGCCTCACTCAGCCCCTCGCTGTGCTTCCAGTCCCCAGCAGCAGTTCACGAAGCCGCTCCCCCCATAAAGCAGCACGTTGATGCAGTGTCAGTTCGGGAAGGCGACAGCCTCAGCCAGGGCCCAGGGAGCAGCTGCAGCCACCCCCACCTGCAGCCCCCTGCCCACACTGCTCCTCGAGCTCTGCTCAGCTCCTGGCTGCTCCCACCCATGGGTCTCAGTAGCCGTATGGGGACAGCCCAGGGAGATGCGCCTTCCTCCAGCTACAAGATGCAGCGCTGCATTGATGGGATATTCAGGGAGATGCTGTTCATTACCAGCTTTTGATTTTGCAGAGGGTGATGCAACCAGCTGCATCTCTCCATCGCCCACCGAGCGCTTGCTCTGCACAAGGACAGCATGCTGGAGCCACAACCGAGGCGCTGCAAAGCATGGATCCTGACCCAGGGCACAGCGCACAGCAGCAGGGCACACAGCTCCCAGGGAAGAGGAACTTCAGCCCTTGGGGCAGGAGCACGACACCCTGCACCCAGGAGCAGCGCTGGATCTCACCCCTGGGCTGCGCTCCTGCACGCAGCCACGTGCTTGCGAGACACCAAGCTGCTGGCTGCAGCCCAGCGTTGGTGCTGCACTGCACAGCCCTGTACAAGGCGCAGTGGCTCTGCAGCCACACACAGAGCAGAGGGACGCCATCAAAAACATCCCAGGCAAGAGCCCTGCAATGATGGGCAGTCCCTGCTGGGGCCCAGAGGGAGACACACCGCTGCGCCAGCAACGGGAGCCGCACCGCGTGTCCGACAGCAGCATCGCCCTCCCCTCGCTCGCAGCAGTCCCTGCAGCTGCTCTCACGGACAGCTCTGCTCCCCTCCTGAGCGTGCCTGGAGGAGGCCACGAGCGATGCCAGGAGCACACGCAGTCGCCGTCCCAGGGAGGATGCTGCAGCGCTATGGACACAACACAGCGGCTTCAACCCCCCAGTGAGCACAAGTCAGGGGTGGGACTGCCCTCAGCGCTTCCCTGCAGGAGCTGCGGGGGTAGCAGGGCCGGGAGGAGTCTGTGAGCAGTGGGGGCCAAGTGCCCAGCACACCCCAGGGTGCAGGAAGCCAGCAAGCCACCCCGTTCCAGCTCCACCATAAGGCAACTTTTTTTTTTTTGTATTTTTTTTGTTTTTGTTTTTTTTGTTTTGTTGGTTTTTTTTGTTTTTCTTCTTCAATTAATATATCCAAGGAAGAAAGCAAAGGGAGATGTCCTTCTAAAGAGTTTGTTGTTGTTGTTTAAGGGGGTATTGTAGTTTTGTTGTTGTTTGTTTCATTTTTCCAAGAGAAAAGGAAGAGAAAGCCTCCTTCAGCAAAGTCCTATCTTTGCACGTGACGGGCTCCGGGCAGGCGGCCGCAGCATCCACGCAGGCTCGAGTCCAGGTGCCCACCAGCCTCCCAGCAGCCGTCCTCGCAGGAAGGAGCCCCAACAAACCCATCCTTGGCAAAGGTCCTTTGGTTGACTTCCAAATTGTCCGTGATGGAAGGGAAAGGTGGGCGGAGGGAGAGCCAGACCCACGGAAGGTGGGAGGTGAAGACGTTGGGGAGGATGGACCGAGAGGAGCAAGAGGGCTGCGTGCCTTCAGCGGCCATCGGAGTCGGAGAGGCACCGCCGGGCGTGGGGGGGAGATGTCAGCCAGGTCATGGAGATCAGAGGCTCCGCAGCGCTGCGACGCCGCGGCTTCGGCCCCCGCCGGGGAACCTCGCTCCTCCGAGCTTCCTGATCGGGCTGCCCAGCGATCCGAGGGGGACACGGGGGGGAGTCACTGGGGCCGCACAGAGCAGACTTGTTTTGGTAATTCTGGACAAACTTCTAGCAATAATTTAAAACTTGATATATATATATAATAATAAAAAAAATCTCCCCTTTCCAACCCAGCCAGAATATTTTTTTCAAGAGACACTAAGACATGAGTGTGTGCACAAGAGGGGAGGGGTGGGAAGGAAAAGCAAAGGGTGGGTCTGGTGGGGGTGGGTCTGGCTCTGGTCAGGTTTGTAATAGCAGAACGGTGGTTTAGATGCATTTTCTTTGCTTTCCAGCCACAAGAGAAAAAATCGTGTGCGTTGAAGTTTCTCCCAGCAGGCAATTCCTGGGCATCCACATTCCAACTCCCTTCCCATCCCATCCCTCAGGTCTCCCTTTCTCTGAGCCAGTCCCCCACCAACCCACCCCGTCTCCTAGCAGGAAGCAGAAGNAGGTGGGCGGAGGGAGAGCCAGACCCACGGAAGGTGGGAGGTGAAGACGTTGGGGAGGATGGACCGAGAGGAGCAAGAGGGCTGCGTGCCTTCAGCGGCCATCGGAGTCGGAGAGGCACCGCCGGGCGTGGGGGGGAGATGTCAGCCAGGTCATGGAGATCAGAGGCTCCGCAGCGCTGCGACGCCGCGGCTTCGGCCCCCGCCGGGGAACCTCGCTCCTCCGAGCTTCCTGATCGGGCTGCCCAGCGATCCGAGGGGGACACGGGGGGGAGTCACTGGGGCCGCACAGAGCAGACTTGTTTTGGTAATTCTGGACAAACTTCTAGCAATAATTTAAAACTTGATATATATATATAATAATAAAAAAAATCTCCCCTTTCCAACCCAGCCAGAATATTTTTTTCAAGAGACACTAAGACATGAGTGTGTGCACAAGAGGGGAGGGGTGGGAAGGAAAAGCAAAGGGTGGGTCTGGTGGGGGTGGGTCTGGCTCTGGTCAGGTTTGTAATAGCAGAACGGTGGTTTAGATGCATTTTCTTTGCTTTCCAGCCACAAGAGAAAAAATCGTGTGCGTTGAAGTTTCTCCCAGCAGGCAATTCCTGGGCATCCACATTCCAACTCCCTTCCCATCCCATCCCTCAGGTCTCCCTTTCTCTGAGCCAGTCCCCCACCAACCCACCCCGTCTCCTAGCAGGAAGCAGAAGCTGCAGCCTCTCTACTTCCCCACTGTCTGCGATTCTGCAGCAGGGACTTGCTGGCTCAGGTTTTTGGCATCCTCTTGTGCAGGCTGGCTGGGCGAGGCGTGGGCTTGGCTGGCTGGGCACTGGCTGACCGTTTTGCTGGAAGACTGGGATGGGTAGCGCTTCCTGCCATCTCCCCCTGACGTCGTTGGATATCTCTTGTGTCCACCTTCCTCTCCCATGGGTGGCTGCAACAGAAGAACCCCAGTATCAGCACAGCCTTCTTCAAATGCAAGCCATCTTCTCTGGAGCAGAAAGCAGGCCTCTGACAGCAGCCCCTCTGACCCACGGGGAACACGCATACCCACCCTGATCACACTGCACTGGGACAGCTGCCCTCCTCTCCAAATTCACCACTGCCAGATTTGCTGACATCTTTCAGCTTCCAGGAAAGCACTAGGGTGACAACTTGCTCTTAGGCACCTCATTCCTCCACAGATGGCCATAGTCTGGAAGTTTGGGAGCACAAGGCCAGCTCCACTCAAGCCATTAAGGCTCACTTTTCTCCTACTTTCCTCCTCCCTCTTCAGCTCTTCAGGGAAGAAGCACTCATCCATTTTCCCAGAGAGCTGCCCTGAAGTGGATGTGCAATATTCAAACCCCACAGCAACTGCTCTGCTCTACAGATGGCACCAAGGCAGCAGTGACTGCAAGTCTCACTGATGGCTCAAACAGTATCTGAAAAACTCAAGGAGAAGCAGGAAAAGACCCAGCATGTGTCTGCATGGACAGTGTGTACGGCTCTGCTGCTCCATCCAAACACACAGCCATTCTCCTTTCCCACTCAATGGTTTTCTGCCCTCATCATACTCATCTGAGCCACACCTCCTAACCTTCACTTGTCTCTGCTCATGTCCTTGTGCTCCAAGGATGCTGTGTCGAGCCTGATGCTGCTCCTGAGCAGCACCTGAGCAGCTGGCAGCAAGGTCAGCACAATCCTGCCTGTATCCAGCCTCACTCATTGCCCAGCCATGGTACAAGGAAAGGCCTGCGCTCCCCAGGAAAAGGGAACCACACAGGGTAAGCAGCCCAGGAACTAATCAGGGCTGAACACTGCTGTCTCAGCAATGCAGCTACTGAAGAATGACAAGACGCCTGGAAGAGCTGAGGCTGCTTGATCCTGGCCCAGCTGCAACAACGGAACACAACACTAGGTGTCACTGACTCCTCCTGGCCACACTGCTCAGGGACCCGGCCCTGAAACTCTCCGCCCCCGGAGGGGGCTTGGGGTGGTTGTGGAGGCCCTTCAGTGTGGTGTGGGCACTGCTTCTACTCACATCCACTCGGAAGTCCTCGAGGCGCTTGAACTTGCTGAGGTATTCTTGCAGTTTGCTGTTGATGTCCAGGTTTTTGGCTTTGGAATATTTTAAGAAGGCCCAGAACTTTTCCAGCCCATAGAGCTGTCCTAGAGGGGGAACAAATAAAACCAGGAGTCAGGACTCTTTCCTCAAGGCTTCCTCACTGCTCACCCCACAGGCCTTCCCGTCCCACTGGTTGGTGGTAATACAGAGAACCTGGAGGAACGTATGCTACACCAGCACTGGGCAGCCCCCTTGATGGGGAATGTCCCCAGGCTCTGTGACTGAGCTGGTGACCACAGTGAGCTGTGGGAAAGCCATGGCTTTCCATTATCTAGCTCCATATCCCCAGCAGCCTTCAAGCCAGCGAGCATCCACTCTATCCTCTCCCGCAAAGCAAGCAGCTCTGCGCTGTGCAGGAGCATTTCTCACCTGCAGGTCAGCAGGGCTCAAGGATGTCACATCCCATCACTGTCATGCTCAGCATTACATGGCTTCCCCAAAGTCTCCAGCAGGCACAAAGGCAGCCATTCATATGGGCTACATCACTGCTAAGCTCAGGTGAAGCCAAAGGAGGAACTTACCAGCTTCATAATCCTTGATGGTCTCTTCTTGAAAGTCCTTAAATATGTCTGGCCGGAATTTCTTCTCCAGCCCATAGCTGTAGTATCTGAAAAGGCACTCCAGACCGTACCTGGGAACAGAGGAGCACATGGTGCTCAGACACCGGTGCATGCAACATCTAGGTAGAGATGCTCTGCAGGCAAGAGCCCTGCTGCACATCAGAAGAAAAAATGAGGTGATCCAGGGTGGTCCTGGTCCTTCCTCTGAGCAAGGCAGAAATGCTGCCTTTGTTTTGCTGCAAGTCCCTCAAAGGCCAAATCCTCTTCCCTCATTCCCTTCTCAGAAAAGATCACTCTGCCCCCCCTCTCCTACCTGTATCCCTCCTTCCCATCCTCCACAGCCAGTTGCTTGAACTCCTCATACATCTTCTTGTTGAAGTGATCTCGTAGGAAGAAGGACCAGAACCGGAAGAGCGTGTTCATCTCCTGGGATTGACCAATGCCCAGCCGTTTCCGCTCTGTTTAGGGGAGAAAGGCTGGTTACAAGACAGATCCCCTCCCAGGGAGTCAGCCCTGCACAGGGGCTCTCACGCAGGAGGGCCTTGTTGTTGGACACCCTGAGCCACAGCTTGTTTTCCGGACCACAGGGTAACATCAGCTACAGCAAGGTTGTCCTACAGGACCCTAATTACCATTGTGTGCACGCTCTGCTGCCGTACTCTATGCCCCAACAGAGCAGATCCCAGACACCCCACCCCAAATCCAGAGGTACTGGCATCCCCTCCCCACATGCCTACCGTTAAGGCAGCGCCGACGGTACTTGTGGTAGACGTGTTGCGTGAAGCCGTTCTCCTTGAGCAGCTCATGCGAAGGATGCTGAAATTTGGGCAGGGACTGTGGGGTGCAGCCGTAGCTCCCGACAGCTGGGGTTCCCTCTGAGGGGCTGGAGCTGAGCACAAGAGACTCTGGTCAACCCCCTTCCTTGCGCCCAGCCAATAAACAGCACAGTGGGGTCACGCTCCATCCTGCAGCACTCATTTGTTTGTCCCACCAGCTCCCTGGGACTGCATCCACTCTGAGTTTGGGATCTGAGCTATGCAGCACCCTGCTAGGAAGGAAACCAACCTTCCCAAGCAAATTTCATTGCATTATTCCAAAGCTTCAGACTTTTCTCTGCTCCTTCTAGGAAGGACAAGGCAGGCCCCAGCCCTTCCTGCAACCACCTAAGACGAGATCTCCCCTACAAGACTGAACACTGCCCTTTCCCCTCCTTGCCACACTTGCTCCCTTCCCTGTTTCTGGCTCCTCCATGATGCCAATTCTCTCATCTCCCGTACCTGATGGAGGCAGTTCGGGGCCTGTGCTCCCGGGAGTCCATCACCCAGCCCACGTGGCACTCCATTGGGGGGTTCGAACTGTGCCTCGTCTTCCTCTTCCGTGGGGTCTGCAAGACACAGGGCATCAGGGACATATCCTCTTCTTCTCCAAAGCCCATATGGGAAGCTGCAGCCTCCCACCCGCATCCCAGCCCTGGTCTCACCTTGGCATCTATCGTCCTGCCCTCCTTCACCACCGGGTAGAACCGGGGTGTCTGCGTCGGGTCCTTCAGCTGAGGCGTGCGAGGGGTACGGGGGGTCCTGGCGTTGCGATAGTTGGGTGATTCTGGTACAGTTGTAGGCAAAGACCGGGCGATGGTTGAAGGCTCGGGGACTCCAAACAACTTGTTAGCCAAAGCGTCTGTAGGTACTGCAGAGATAAAGCCCCCAACCTGGGTCACACTGAGCTCTGAGAACATCACTACAGCCAACAGACACCCATCTGGACAGGAACTCATAGGCACATCCCAGTCCTCAGACATGCAGCTTCAAACCCAGTCTGCAACCAGACAAACCAAAGCCTAGCAGCTGGAAAGCAGATACTTTCAGGGACCCTACAAAGTATCTGCTTTCTAGGAGAAGGTCAGACCAGTGCTCTGCCTGAGAACCAGGCTCCACACATAGGCAAGCAAGGCAACCAAGTACTCAGAAAGTGATGCTGTGATGGGAAGGTCCAAGAGGAAAGTCCCTTACCTTGCTGAAACCTTGGGGGGCCAGGAGGGACCTCCTGGTTTGGATCCACAGGGGGCTCTGGGGTCAGGGTATCGAACTGCTCCCTGCTGATCATATTCACCTTCTTGAAGTTCTCCACCTCTTGCTGCATTGGAAGAGGAAGATGATGAAGCAATCAACCGCCCTCTTTTCCCCTCATCTCAACAGTAGCTCACCATGACCACCACTCTGCTTGCGCAACAGACACAATGCTAAGCACAAAATACAGCTTCAGTCACTTCAGACACTGCAGGAGCAAGTCCCTGAGTCCAAGAGTCACCAACCTGGGACTCAAACTCAGAGAAGCAGATGGCCCTTCTGTAAAAAGCCCAAGTCTGTGCAAACTGGCAGAAAAATGGAGAAGAGCACAGGTCAAGTGTGTCCCAATCATGCATGAACTCGTCCCCAGCAACTGAGATCTCAAGGGACTGCATCATTACGTGCTGGGCACTACAGACAGCAAAGACAGCTGGTTCCCTCCAGCAATCTCTGGCACTGCCTGTACACTACTGCAGTCTTGAACAACCAAGACCCTGGCAGACAGCAGAGCAATGGACCACATTTTCCAGGTCACACTGTTACCAGAACCTCAGCTAACTCGCTGGAGCCTTACAGCACATTGCAGAGCTGTATTTATCCCAGACACAGCACAGCGTGACACTGGGAGTCAGGAATCCTGAGCTCTAATCCCAGCTGAGCTCTATCCCACACATGGGCTGGGACCTGCTGTATGACCCCAAACAATCACCACGGCCAACCTGTCACACATGAGGCTCCCTGCGAGGAGTCACATGCCCCACAACCTCCCTTCCCTGGATCAGCCTCCCTCACCTTGATCTGCGAGTACTCTGGCTCAAACTGCTCCGTCCACAGGTCTTGCTCGTAGTAGTACAGCCCATCGTTGATCACCTTGGCCAGCTCTGAACTCATTTTAGCCCTGGATGTGTGGTTGCCAGTCCGGTCCCCACCAGGATGTCGGCGCAGGTAAGGAGGTGTCTGAGTCACGATGAGGATCTTATTCACATCCCGATCATCAATTTCGTAATCCGAATCCTCGTCGGACCAGTCGGTGAATGTGTTCTTGCGGCCGTCCATCTGCTCCATCTCCTCATCAAACAGGAAGTCCAACTCCTCAGGTTCATCTTGGTCCTTTTGCTTCTGCTGCTGTGGGGTCTTTGACTCCTCTGGTTTCTATAGGCAGGAGGAGCAATGGTGCATAAAGACCACAGAGCAGCAAGGGCCTACTGCTGGGAGACCCAGCTCTTGCTCTTTGTTTCTTTACCACAGCCAGAAGTTGCCCATCTGGGAAGAACACCTTATCTACACCTCAGTCACTGAGGAGCAGCCCAAAAGTGGAAGGGGACATAAAAGACAGAGCTCTCATGACCAACAGACCTTATGTGGTCTGAAACCTGCTGCTCATCATGAGGGTTACAGTCCCCCAGACACCCAGCAGACCCCCAACCCCAACAGTCCCTACATCACCACATACCTTGGGCCTGGCTGGAGAGGGCCGAGGCCTCTTTTTAACTTCAATCCATGTCTCTGAATCCAGGTCAGGTAGGCTTGCAGACAGGCCCTTGGGCATCGTCTTCAGGTTACTGACCTCCTCTGTTTTGGTGGGAACCGGGCTGGCAGGACGCGGTGAGCCAGGAGCAGACTCTAGAGCAGACAAGAACCATGAGTGCATTAGTGGGAGGGTGGGAGCCTGGAGGGGGGGGTTGTGTATGTAAAGCACTCGACCTAGAGGGAGTTATTTTGGCAGCACAGCACAGCTTGTGGGACACAAGCATCCAGTGACTAAGGCAGGAACATTCCTGCTTAACAGCACATTGTCCCAGAGTGCTTAAGAAATCTCTGGTTAAGGCTGTGATGCTGGTTGTGACCACAGAGCTCTGCAGGTGTGAGTTTCCCAGATACGTAGAAAGCCCTAAAGCAGGTGGTGATTTTGTTGCTTTGGGGAAAACCTTCCCATGATAGCCTGGAGCCAGTGAGAACAGACCTCCTGCCAAAACTAACTCTTACAACAGCACCAAGCAGATTTCCTACTTGGCCTCTCAAGCTCAGGCCCACAAACCAAAAGGCAGAGCCCTGCCCTGAGAAACACTTTAGACTCTCAGGGGCTCAGACCTGCTGCAGTATCAACTCTAGGTCCCACACTTTCCACCACACTCCTCAGACACTGACCTGTCTCCTTCTGGAAGCTTTGCCGGGGCACAAACTCAGGGCAGTTGATGAACTGCGAGAAGTCCGTCTGTGTGTAGTCTGCCATGGGAGGGCCAGGCAGAGCCCATTTTTCTGGCTGCTCTTTTCTTCTGATCTTCTGGTCCACAATTTCTACCACCTTGCTGTCCTTCAGGGCCTGGAAACAAGTGATGTCAGGTTAATTCAAGGCCCTGCTTTGGCATACTGAGGGGCTCAGCCTCAGCTCTTCCTCCCTGGGTGGTCCAATAGAAGGAGGGAGCAAGTCAAGGACCACTTGCATCTCACCCATGACCCAGCTAGAAAATTGGCCTCAGACAGGCAGCAGGAAGCCAAACGAGAGGAAGTTCAGCTTTCCTTGCCCTCACCTTGACGATGAGGCTGATGTCTGTGGTCAGCGCCTGTACCCGGTGGAAGCTGGCGATCAGGGTGATGGGAAGGAAGCCATCTGAGTCCATCTTGCGACGCAGGAAGAAGTCTCGCTCCAGGTTGTCCACACTGAAGTAATATTCTCTGCATGGATAAAACACCAGTGAAAGACAGCCCCAGCCACCTTCCTCAGGGCAACCCCACAGAAAAAATCTCTCCCTGCTTCTGTTCTTGTGAGGCTGAACAGCAACAGCCCAGGGATGCAGCAAGCTGGTGCTGTAAGCTGCACAGCACACAGTAAGCATGCCTTGGCTCTAACCCTCCCCCAGGGATTAGCTATGCAATCTCCAGGGAGGGCATCAGAACATCCCACCAACAAACAACGCTCAGGCAAGGAGAGGTGGTGCTTACATCTGCCGCTTGATGTAATCTTTGAGCAGTTCCTGGTCCACACTGTAGAGCTCGGTGCTGCTAATGTTGTCAAAGTAGTAAGTGATGTTGCTAGCATACTTCTGGGTGCGGGAGCCATCCGAGCCCTCAAATTTCCGGTACCCATACTGGTAGTCAAAGTGTGCTGCAAGACACCAACAAGGGAACAACGCCCTGGTTAGCACAGCCCCAGGATCTGCCACACAGCCTGTGCTGCCACGTGCAGCCAGACAGGCTCCGGCACAAACAGCTCCCTCAGCACTGTCCTTGGGGCCCCCATGACGGCACAAAACAGGGCACTGCTGACGCATCCCTCAGCCCACTGCTCTCAGCCTTTGCTGCAGGACAGATCCCAGCAAAGCCCTGACAAGCCAAGGCAAAGAGAGGCCATTAACTCTTCCAGGGGCAAATGGGTAGCCTAATTAATACACCAAGGCTCTGCACTGAAAATATGTCAGGGTTGATACAGACAAAGCACTAACGAATACTATTGCAGATGCTCTTCTCCATAAAAGCAAAGACTCTTGTTTGATTCTCAATGTGACATGAAGCCTAAGCAGAGTATCAGCATGCTGTAACTGCTGCACGCAGGGGTGCTGCAGGGGGCAGAAAACAGGTGGAAGAGCTTGGCCTGAATAACGGAAAGACATTTGCCCTTATTAAAATACTAACAAGAATAATTTGCTGTTATTAAAATCAGCTCAGCTGGATGCCACCTCCACAGCAGCACGTAGCAGCTCACAGGGGATCTCAAATCAAAAGTCTTCTTTGGCATAGGGAGCAGCAGCTCACGCTCCCCAGCTGGGATGACCTGCCACATTTCTGTGTCTCCCTGCAGCGCTTTGCCCTCCCTGGCCTGCTTCAGAGCCCCAGGTCACACGTGCAGCCCTGCACTCTGGCAGATGCCATGTTCCCTCTCTCTGTCACAAGGCCACACAAACAGCAAGCACCTCCTCTGCCGCGGCCCCGGCCCCTGCCACGGCCCCTGCCTCGGCCCCGGAAGGCTCCTCGCACGGCTCCCCCCTCGCTCTTCACACTGGAGGTCTCATCATGGTCCTGCCAGCTGCGCTCGTGCTTGTTGTCTGGGTGCCAGCCTGCAGCAGACAGATAAGGAGAGGCAAGAGAAGTGGTACAGGATGAAGGTACTTCCCTGGAGCAAGCACACTGGAGCTCTTGATTGCACAAAGCATCCCCACTGCTCTGTGCCCTGGCAGCAGGGCTCCATCCTGACCACAGGGCTCCTGTGGTCAAGGAGGGAGAGCAGAGTCCCAGCTTGAGCCCCCACCTTTCAGCTCGCCACGGTTGTTGGAGGGGTGTCTGTGCTGCTCGTTTTGCCTGTTGTTCCGAGAGGCTGTTTTGTCCCGAGGCACCTCTGACTTCATGTCTATCTGCAAAGGGACCCACTTGTGTTTGTTGCCTGCAAAAGGACAGGATTTGAGTGTGACACAGATTCAGACAGCAGGCACTTCCATCCCACAGCCCCTTCCCCCTACACAAGCCACACAAATTATGGGGCAAGCAGTGAGTCCATTTGGACCAAACCTTTCCTCAGACATCCCTCAGGGCCTTGCTGTCACCAGAACTGTACAAGGGGCACCACAACAATGCTGAAAGGTTCTGACTGAAGCTCTCGGGCATGGCAAAACATGACAGAAAACTCAAGTGTGGTTTCACTCATTTGTCCTTACTCTCCCCCTCTCCACCCACTGAGGCTTAGGCTAAACCAAGCCCACGTGGCAAGCATGGCTGATGCAATCCACAGCCAGGGGCTTTTCCGTGTCACTGTGGAGTACACATAAGGGAGCAGACTGCTGCCACTCTCCATGGACAGACACACAGACAGCCTTACCTGGGCCCTGTTCCCTCAGGTATTGCAAAAGGCTGCTGAACAGGGCAAGGCCACCCCAGAGCAGACCCTTACAACTGCCCCTGGGTGTCTACCCAAGCCCTCAGCACCTGCCTGAGCCTGTCCAGTTACCAAAATGACACTTGGCCCTGTTGAAGCCTGCAAATGCCTTTTCACTGCAGCTGTCACCACGCTGAGACCGCAGCAGGTCCCACAGGCAAAGTGGTGGACACTTCCACCTAGCTTTGGGCCACAGAAAGGAAGACAGGTTGAGCCTGGAGGACTGTCCCTGCCAGGAACCTGCCATGTCCTGTCCTACCTTTCTTCTTCTGGGCTGACTTCTGGTTGTCATCGTCACCGTTCTTCTCCTCCCCAGACTCATCCGATTTGGTTTTCAGGCTCTCTTTGCCGTCGCTCCCATCCCCTTTCTCCTGTTCTTTCATGTCTTTCTTGACAGGCAGTTTCCGGAGGGACGGTGCTTTGTGTGGCTGCTGGAGACACATCAGTGCAGGAAAGAAGTGAAGGGCATAAGAACTCAAGAGCTGGAGGCAGAGCCCAGCAATCTTAGTGGGAGCAGGAACACAAGGACCTTGCCCTTGGCTGGACGCATCCCTGCTTCATGCTGCCCAGAGCTGTCCCGTTCCTGGGGAAGGACTTGCGCCTGACAGATGCTCCATAGATGCTGGGAAGTGCTTAAGCTAAGGCACAAGTCCCAGACACAGATGTTACTGAGAGAGACTGCCAGGAGGCCTGGAGCTCTGTAAGTGACCAGACTCTCACAGGAGCAAGAGAGTGAGTGACCCTCATGCCCTGACAGCCAGCCAGGAGCTGGCAAAGCAGCATCCCAAAATAGAAAGGTATCAACAACACCCACATGTATGTAGCAGAAAAGAATGGCAGTGCCCTCATGCCTTAAGCCTTTTCTTGTACATGTTTTCAGTTCCTCTAGTGGAAGTCTCGGCTGTTGCTCAAGCTCCTTCCTTCTTGCACTGAGCAGCCCCAAGGACAGTGGGCCTGGGAGCTGCCCTACCTTCTCTTCCAAGCCCAGACCTTTTGATTGGGCTCCAGGCTCCCAGAATAGCACCCAGGGAGGGAGCCCGATGCATGGGGTAGCCCTAAAAGGCAAACCCCTACACCCAGCACGCTATTCTTGGCTGCCCTCACACTGGCACTCAGTACCCCAAATGGTCTGGCACAGCCAGAGCTCCCAGTGACACAGAGGGACAGGGAGGTCTGCAAGTGCCTCATCCAGCTCACCCAAGTGAGCCCCTGGGGCTGTTATCCGGGAGCAACGGAGCATGTAGCTGTCTGCCGACCACACAGCCTCCCTGGGCACGCTACAAGGGAAGCAAAATAATGCAGCTCAGTCAGATGTAGCAGCTGAAGATTTTGTGTTCTCACCTGGACACTCTTGTGGGCTATTTCTCCAGGTGTTGGCCAATTTGTGGCATCACCGAAGTCACCAACCTTGTATACAAAGAGAAAAGCCTTGTTAGTGCACAAACTGTGGGTGCCATTCTCTGGATCAGCAGTCAGAAGCCCTCCCAGCTACACTGTCACCACCATCACCCACTGCTGTCCTGCACAGCTATCCTCAGGAGGCTCGGGCACGACAGCCAAACCACATATACAGAGCCCTTCTTCCCAGTCTAGCAGGGCTTCTGAATTAACCCCCAATAACTGCAGGTAAGTTTATGTCTGTTAGGGATTGTTATGAGGCTGCCACCAGCCCTGAAAGGTCCCAGCTCACACTCAGTAGAATGCATGGCACTAAGCTCCAGGCTCCAAGGTAACTCCTCGCAGTCCTTGTCCCTTGGACAGGTAAAGCACACAGCTTTCAGCATCCTTAATCCACCTGAAGAAACCACGTACCATCAAAGAAGCTGCCCCCACCTAGTGGTAAGTTACAGTCACTTAGTTTCATTTAAGTGCCCATTTGCCAGTGTTGGAAACAAAGCAGAGGGACCATGGAGTACAATTTGTGAAGAAAAAAGAATACTAATCAGCAAGTATCTGGTGATGATAAAAGCTCTATTCCAGGTACCCCACTGCCACATGAGGGGGGCCACCCGTCTCTTCTACTTAAGAAGTGACCTGACCACTGTCACCATCTCCACTTCCTCCAGCTTTTGGAGCAGGCATGCTACGGGAAGCAGGACAGAGAACAGTGCAAGGACAGGACCCAAAACCAGCTGCCTGGGCATATAATGAATCATGGCTGGGCACTGAATTTACAATGATCTGGGCACAGAAACTCCTCCTTGCCCTTGAGGGCAAGTTAATTTGTAGTCACCAAGTTGCCTAGAAGATCATGTCTCTACACTCAGGTGCCATGCTTCTCTCCCTGGGAGGCAGGTTTCCTGGGAAAGCCACCTGCAGTGCACAGACATGCCTGTTTCACAGACAGAAACATCCTCCATACCCAGAGCCCTTTTATCCTTGAGATGGAACAGATAAGGAAGTTTTCAAGTTTCAAATGTGCTTTCAGTGGCTGCTGGAAGTCAACACCAATAACCCATGTTCTTGTGCCCCAGCTGTATGCAACATCCTCAGAAGCAACTGTCCCTCCATCACCCATTGATTCCCTGGAACAGATTGCCCTAGTTCTTCCAGAGGACTTGCTTTGTTTGAAACCAATTACCCTGGCGCTCCGTGTACCAGTAAATAATAGACTGAAGAGGGAAGAACGGGACCTGCAGATACAGGCTTTCCACAGCCAGCACTGCACTCTGAATGATCCCTTTGAGAGGGGAGGTGAACCAGGTCTCCTCCAGCCCAATGGGCAGGGGCCACTCCCAACAGCATGCAAGATACCAAAATGGTTAAGAGGTGGAGAATGAGAACCTTCTCCTGCGTGCTCTTTGCTGATAGCCAGTTCAGCACGTCAACCCCTCCACTTCCCAGCTTCCAAAGGAAGCAGTCTCCTCACCAGACCCTCAAGGTACTCACACAGCACTGACACCTGGATCAGAAGCTGGAGGCCAGTGAGGGCACAGCCTTACCTTGCTTCCCTTCCGCTGTCGTGGGTTGGCAGCCCTCACCACTTTAGCAGGAGTCGTGAGTTCTGTAAAGGAGAACAAAACTGTTAAACACAGCAGAGGGTCATGGAATTGTAAGTTCTCAGGGGAGCTGGGTGGAAAGCAAGCCACCTCCCCACTAAGCACAGCAGGGCTATGAGGGAAAGGTGAACAGAGCCAGCTTCTGACCTGGGTTTCATACAGGCCCATTAAAATAGAATGGATGTGCAGTGAACACAGAGCCCCACCACAGCACTGACCATGCTGCAGAAGCCATGTGCTTACGCCTGCTGCTCCTGATGACCCTAAGTGGCCATTTCCCCAAGAAGATGGGCCCTGAACCACGTCCCTGCACACGAAGGCACTCCTGCACCTAGCTCAGCCCTCCCCTTAGCCTTGCCAGCAAGGGAGGAGGGGTGGCCAAGATTTCAGCTCGCTCCATGAAGCACCACACAGAACTTGATCTGCTGTTAGGCACAGCAAAACAAACATGCCCTTGAAGAGGCGAGGTGGCTCTCCACGCCGACGCAGCCGGCCTTCTCCACGCAGCAGAGGGCTGTGGACAGGCACCCACGTGGCCCAGCTCGCAGCACACGGACGCTGCTCATCTCGTGCCTTGCTTTGATCTCTGGTGCATCCCAGCACGGGGCAGTGAGTTCGCAAGAGGGAACATACAGAGAAGGAAACAGATCTAGGAAGTATCCAAACCCCGCTGCAGCCAAGGGTGTTAAGTAACCGAGTGCCTCCGGGGTACTTTAAGGTTCAGTACTCGAAGCCCTGCCTGGAAAAAGAGCTGTCAAAACTGACCCCAACAGAACAGGAGCACGGGGTCAGGCTGCGGCACTGGTCCCAAGAGGGCTGGAATGAGGTTCAGCCTCTGCAGCTTTGCAGGATTTTGGAGCAGGGCTTCAATACCTCCCTGCAGGGCATGCTGGCTGCTGTAGGGCCCTGCACAATAGCAGAGCCCACCGCTGCCCAGCACCAAGCAGCCACACCACACTGGGCTCACCACCAAGGCAGCCCCTGCAGCAACCACTCCACCGGCTTTGTTGTTAATAAAACCTTCCAGACCAGGGTAGGCAGGGAGGTGAAGAGAAGAGCCCCGAGGAATTGCAGGGGCTATCTGGGGACACCCAGGAACCACCATGAATAGCCTAGCTAGCTCCATTCAAAGCTGGCTTTGATCTGCTGCATAAGACAGGTCGACTTTGCCTAGATGATCAAAACCCGTCCCCTTCCTTGCCTCGGAACCTATGATTCATCCTGCTGGCCCAGCCTTGCTCTGAGCTGGAGACTTTGAAGTGTCAATAAGGCAGAGCCAGACATGGCAGAATGGAGCCATCTGCACTCCCCCTCCCCAGCTCCCTTTCGTAAGGCTCCCACATGGGGATTTCACCCTAGGGAAAGCCCAAGCTCTCAGCGAGGTCCCCAAATCCGTCCCCTTTCCCCCCCAGGAGCTCCCCAGCCCACCCGCAGTGCCCCAACCACCAAACAGTGGCAATCCCACATGTGCCTCATTTATTCCACGTGCATCTCATTGAGAATCCTGGCTCTGCGGCACAAAGCTTGCCACGAGGCTTTTAAACTTCCCCAGCAGCGTAGGAAGAAAGAGTGCTTTCAAAACAGCCCCTAAAAAACTTCCACTCGACGCCCACAGATGTCACCGACTAAATATAGCTTCAAAAGGCACCAAGTGCTACTGCACAAACCCGCAGCCAGCCCGGTTTTCGCAGGTAGGGAGCACCTGCCTGCTCTGCCAGCACCACCACACCTGGCACTGCTGGAACAGAACACAGCCCTGCTCCCTGGGCAGCCTGGCTGAGCACCCATCTCTCGGTTGGAGCACAGCAGGGCTCCCGGCCCCACTGCAAAGACCCCAGCTGGACGCCTGCTCCCACCCTGCTGCAGCCCAGCAGGACAGTGACAGCACCCTGCCCCTTCTTCCAGCTGGCCCAGCTTCAGAGCAACACAGGCAAAGAGGTTTTTGCACATTTTAGGGAGGGGGTAAATAAAGGGGGGCCCGCTGCACCTCCCCAGGAAGGAGGAGGCCACTGCAGGGGCACCAGCAGAGAGGTGGGTGCCTCCACCATCTGTGCGGATAAGGGAGGAGATGATTTAAAACAAGTTCTGCTAGTTTTCTTATCAGCAAGATAGGAACAGGGATCCCTTATCTAGCCGAGGTGCTGAGAAGACTAATTAGCATTTGCAGAGCGCTGTGGAAGACAAAACACACCCAGCCCAGCACTGCAGCGGCGCGGGCACTGCAGCCTGGCGGGGAGATCGATCCCGGGCGCGCAGCCAGCCCGGTGAGGAGGAGGCTGCGGGCTGCTCCTGCCAGCGAGGATGGAGCCGAGACCCATGGAGAGCTCGGGTGGAGATGAGGGCTGCTCAGATGGAGGCAGGAGAGCGAGGGGGTGGGACTGTGCAAGCAGACAGACAGACTGACCGACCCCCTGCAGGGCCAGAGCGTGCTGAGCAGATGCTGTGTGTGCTCCCCAAAGTCATGATGTTCTCTGGGTGTTTTCAAAGGGAAAACGAAAAAAAGTCAAAATCAGAAAATGAAGGTAACCAGGTTTAAATAAAAAAGGACACTTCCCTTTTGGTGCTTGGGGCCATGTAAAGGATGGGCAGAGCACCCCTGCAGGGCCACGCTCTGTCTCCATGCAAGGCAGCAGTGGTGCTGGGGAGCAGGGGGTGAGCGGGGTAGCAAAGATGAGGATGAGAGGCAACGCAGCTGCCCCCCAGGTGCCGATCCCAGGCAGCTGTCCTGCAGGCACCAACAGGCAGCCCTGGAGACCAGGCTGGGGGGTACACCCCAGTCCCACAGAGGTGTCAGCACCGCGGCTCTGTGCTGAGCTGGGCAGAGCAGGGCACAGCATGAAATCAGCAGCTCTGCTGAAAACCTGACAGAGCACCCAGGGGAACCTAGGACGAGACAAACCATCCTCCCCCACTGCTTCCCAGGGCATGCAGAGCCTGCAGGCTTTGTTTTTTTGATGTAAATATTAGCAGGAGATTGATCCATCAGGTTTGCACCCTGACATTTCAAAAATCTCAGTTCGTACTTATTTGGTTGCAGTAAAAAATACTCAGTCACATCAGCACTGCCTGAAAACTCAAACCAAGGCCAGGGTCCCCAGCATGAGGGGATGGGCAGTGGCAGGATGGCAGCAGGGGCAGCTGGTGTCTGAGCTGTGCGAGCCTGCCATGGGGACAGAGGCTGGGGAAGGAAGCAGCAGTTTGCCTGAGGTCAGAGAGCAGATGCTAGTGTAGCTGGGAATAGAAAGCAGGTCTCAACTTTTGATCCCAAACGCTATCTGCAGCCTCCTGCCTCCCCTCTACTCAGCCTCAGCCCAGCAATTTGACTCAGCAGTGTGACAGCCAAACCAAACCCCCCGCGCTGCGCTGGCCGCTGTCTGTGGCACCAAGTGGGAATGGGATCACTCTCCCGTGGGGCTGCAAAGCCAAGAGGAGGTTATTTCTTAACAGCTGAGGGGACAATACAGACAGGAGCACTGGGGTCTGGATGTCAGCACTGCTGCCAGACTGCTCCTATGGCCAACACATTGCCAAAGTGCTCTCTGCTGTTTGACACTGCCTGAAGCACCTGGTGAGCACCAAAGAGGGCAAAGTTGTGAAAATACCTGTGTCCTCCTTCCCTCTCCACAGGCCTCAAGGCAAGAAGAGGACATTCAGTTGAGCCAAAACCTGGTATCTGGAAGCGGAACAGCCACAGTACAAAGAGCAAACAGCCAGTCTACAGCAGCAGCCCTGCAGCCAGGTGTGCCCCCCGGTGAGGGATGCGTTGCAGGACCACTGCATGCAGCCTGATATCATCTACTGCCTCATCTAGGGAAACCAAACCCTGCACCAGCCAACCTGGCTTCCTACTGTTCCTTATATCCACTGCTACTCGTAACAATTTTTAGGGAAGGCAGATGGAGAGCTGGAACAAATCTGCAGCACTGGGCAGGGACCAGGGATCATGCAGCAGAAATATCTGCACCTCTAGCAAGTAAGCTGCAGTGCCTGCTCCCAGCACATAGCTCAGGTGCAGTGTGGATAAGGGCTCACACTACAGCTGGGACAGCCTCTGGAAGGGCAGCCAATGCTCCCAGCAGGAATGAAGAGTCCTTCAGGGCTCTGCACGTGCTCCAGCCCTGACACAGCACAGCCCTCCTTCCCCCAGGATCCAAGTCAACAGAAGGGAGCAGCCCTGCCCCTGAGCCCTGCTAGTCCACAGCCTGGCATCTAGGAAAAACTGCTGATGAAGGTGGTTTTTCAGCCAAGAGCTTGGACTTTGTGCTGGGGAGGCTGAGGCAGGGGCACACGCTCTGCTCTGTGCTGCAGATCCTGCTGGGGCAGGACAAGCTGGAAGCCCCAGACTCCCCAGAACACAGGATGATGTGCCCACACACCTCGCGGTCTAACAGGATCCAGTTAACCCTTCTGCAGGGATGAGTCCCCACACTGCCCTCCCTGCTCCCCATGCTACGCAGGATGCTGCTGTGCACAGCAGTGAGGTACCGCAGCCTGTCTCTCTCCTTACAGGACACCAGCTCCAGCAGTGCTGCTCTGAGGTCTCCAGGTGAAGAACAGCAGCTTAAGCAAGAGGAGCTGAGCCCTAAAGAATGACAGCAGGTATGACAATCCCTGGAAAGAGCAGAGGCACAAATCAGCTGGCAGCTGAGAGGACTACTACACGATCACACTGTTTTTTGTACAAAGACTCACTGTCCAGACACAGAAAATCAGCCTGGGGACCAGCAGCTTCCTCTGGAGGCAGCTTAGTCCTTCAGATCTGTCAGAGCAGGGCAAGAATCCCTCCAGGGCTACAACACACAGGACACACTTGGGTGGGCAGCACTGATCTGCAGAGCAATCCCAGTGTAGTGAGCCAGGGCCAACCTGCAGAGCCCTCACTGCAGCTGGGACCACAAGAACCTCCTTGCCAGCTCAAAGGAGAGCTGGGGAGCCAGGCAGGAACAGCTGCACGCCAGCTCACTGCAGCGTGTCCCCACCATGATGGCATGGAGCATGAACTCAAGTCCCCATGCCTCCTCCACGTGCCAAGCAAGCCCTTCCCAAGGCAGGCTGATCCACCCAGCCGCAGGGGCACGGCAGTGATTTGGGTGAGCTGGAGGTGTGTGCCTACACGTGGAAACCCCAGGGAGCACCAGGATGGAGTTCTCCAGGGTTTTGAGAGGCTGCCACGAGGGAACCTTCTGGCACTAGCAAGCTGGCATCTCCTGCTGTTGGCACTGTGGGAACCACCTACAGCCTTGGGCCCTGCTGCCTGCAGCACCTGCCTTCTTGAGTCCCAGCTGGAAGCACAGCACCTGGCCCGGTCTCCAGAGGTAATAGGGATACTTCCAACATCTTAGCAATGTTAGAAGCTTATTGCACACACAAGAAAAACTGCTACGGAATGGGCAAGGTGAGGAGCAAGCAAAGATCTCATGCTGCAGAGCAGAGCGGGATCCAGCAGAGCACATGGGCAGCCAGAGCACGACAAGCTGCAGGCTCCACGGCTCAAAGCCTTCCAAGCAATTTTCTGCAACTCCTCAGCAGACAGCTCCACCTTACAAGCCCTACTGTAACAGCAAAGGAAGCGAGGAGCTGCCTACACTTCTCTGCAATGTAAGCTCTGCAACGGCTGCAAAGATCACTCGCTAAAAATAACTTCAAAAAGGGCATCTGACAGCGCTGCAGAGCATGGGAACACTCCTCCCACCTGGGTGTCCTGAGGCCCTAGGAGCACTGGGGTTTGCCCTGAGAAAAGGGGAGACACTGGGGTTTGGGCAGCTGAAGGCAGCGAGACGGAACCAGAGCCCCAGGCTGGCAGTGCAGGCACCTGAGGTGTGTCCCCAGCTCACAGCCCTCCAGTTGGAGGCAAAACCCTTCACCGTGCAGCCACGCTGCCATCAGGAAGGAGCAGGTAAAGAAACGCCAACGGGCATTTCTAACAACAGCATCGGTGAGGGCACCACGGATTCTTCCTGGCACAGATGACTACAATTAAAGGTAGCAAATGAACCATCTTAAGGGCAAGTGACATCTTCCTACCTGCTTTCCAAGTGACATCCTTCCCTGAAGAGGATTTCTAGGAAACTTTCAACACAGGTGATACGCACACACACACACTGCACTGATCCCTGGGATGCCAGGCTCACAGAGAAGATCACAAGAACTCCCCCAGTTCTCTAAGGAAAACTGACTTCCCCATAGGGTCTAAACCAGAAGCCTTTGCTGGGAGAGCAGTCACTCCCAGACCACAGGAGGCACAGCTCCGGGGAGATGTGGCCAAGGGTGCCCAGCTGAGCAGACCCCAGGCAGTCACAGACCCCAGCCAGGGTCACAACCAAGGAGCTGGGCTGGCTCTGTCCCCAACAGCCCCAGGCCACCTCGCTGTCCCCAGGAAAGGAGAGCAGCACCCATGCTGCAGCAGTGCTTCAGCCTCAGCTTTTGTGGCGCAGACACATCCCTGGCCAGCACAGCACTGAGCCAGCAGTTCTGCTGTCATCACTCAGGAGAGCCATGCACTCCGCTCCGATGCCTCTGAGGACATCTGAAAACACTCTGCAGCAGATTAAAGAGTTAATGGAGAGGGCTGGAAGAGCTGGCCGCGTTCACAGCTCCCAGGCAGATGCCACAGCAGCCCCAAAACCTGTGGATGTCTGTCAGGGGCAGGCTGGGGATGCAGACACTGAGCCCTGAGAAAAGCACAAGTTGCTTCAGCTGCTGCTCAGGGTGGGGAGGCACAGCAAGGACACCTCTGTGCCAGGGTAAATGCTCCTGGTTGGAGCCTGGGCAGCCTGCACTCAGCACCGAGGCAAAGCTGCATGGGCCGAGGGAGAATCCAGGCGGGCAGATGAGCCAAGTCATGGAGGAGTCGGAGGGTCAGGCTCTCCTCCAAGCCGGCTCCAAGACCAGCTGATAGTTCATGACCTGAAAATCAGCGGCGAGGGAAAGGGAGGAGCGACACGAGCAGGAAGTACAGGACGGTAAGGACAGACACACAGGACGCGGCAGGACGCGCGGCTCCTCGTCAAGCACAGCACAAAAACCAACCCACCCACCTTTGGGGGCTACTGATTTGCAAATTAAAGGGGGTATCCTACGTGTCCTACCAGGACTGGCCTCCACCCCCAAGGACAGACCCGGAGCAGTTTCCTCCGCTCCTGCTTACCTCTGCAGCACCGCTCTGCCTGTTCTGCCAGGCTCTAATGAAAAGCTAGTTAACAGTTAATTATTACCCATTCAGACACACGATCCCCTACTCTGACTGACTGCCGTCCAGGAGGGATAAGACAGTCACGTGATGCAAAAATCCCAGCCTTATGAAAGCACAGGCAACTATATTTAGTTTGAAAAACGATGACCTAGCGGGACCGCCCCTTCCTGAGCCCGGCCCTGCTGAGGAGCTGACCTCCAGGGCACACGGGAAGCCCAGCACGGAGCTGAGTTACAGGGCTGAGACCGGGACACTCAGCACACAAGTGATGCAAAGTGTGTACACACACACAGGATGCCCCATGGGGCTGTTTCAGTGCACAGCATGGACTGGGGAGACCTTCCCTTCCATCCCAACCCTTGGTGCTGTGGGTCACCTTGTCAGTGGCAAAAGCTGATAAGCACCAGGAGCAACAAACAGAGCCCAGCCCAAGGTCCTAGGCCTTATCTTGGAAGCAGGAGGTATGCTGGGAACCTGCCCGGTGTGACCAGCACTGGGGTGGCATTCAGCAGAAAGGCACCGGCCACTGTCTGCTCACCCAGGGCTGGCAGCAAGGAGTGGGCTCCTCTGCCTTGCAGAACAAACAGGAGGGAAGTGATGCTCAGACCTGGCCATGGCAGCCTGCCTCGCTGGGATCAGCCCTGCTCCTCTTCCTGCAGCGCAGCTCGGTCAAGAAGGCAGACGTGGCTGTGTTGAGAACAGCAAGGGAGCAGCAGCTGTGCTGAGGTCACACGTGTGCTGTCACCACGCAGAGAGGGCCCCAGAAGAAAGGTGTGCGGTGACAAAAGCCTGGTCCTGCAGGAGCATCATCTGCTCCCCCCTCCCACTGCAGTGGAAGAGCTTCAAAGGAAACAGCCTGAGGACCAGACATCATTAATCTCTTGTCGCTGGCAGAGGGGTGTTCTCCGCCTGCATCCCGCTGCAGCTGATGAGACAGCACAACCAGCGGAGCCCGCAGCGCGAGTGGGGAAAGGTCACTGTGCCGCAGCCCAGCCCACGGCTCCGCGCAGATGCAGTCCCTTTAATGGCCGTCAGCCTCTCCTGCAGCTGCAGCTGGGGACTTGGAAGCTGACAAAAACCCTTCTTCAGAAGCATCTGGTACGTCTCACTGTAAATATTTAACAACGAACAGGCAGGAATGGAGAGCCAAGCGCTGCCGTGAGCCCCTCCAGCTCCGCACTGTGCCAGGAGGGGAGCGCCTGGCTCCCACCGCAGACACCAGCAGGAGGAGAGGGGTCGTGTAAGGAGAAGTTGTAAACTTGACACCAGCATGCCTCTGGAGGAGCTGTCACCTCAAAGAAGAGATCCAGAGATGGGGCTTCTAGAAAGGAATCATGAGGTAATTCAAGTACTATCACTCTTAGTTCTTCCCTGCTCTCAGTCCTCTAACCAACTCCTTCAGGGCCATCTCTGCAGGACCTGCTGTATCCCTTGGGCAGCGGCCACTCGCACAGTGACCACCAGACCTCACGAAGCTTGCATCAAACCAGCTCCAAATCTGCCTCCCCAGTTCCATGGGACAAAAGGAGACTGTGCAGCAGCAGCTCAGTGTGTGAAACCATGACACCACCAGCAGCCAGAAACACAGCCCCATCCCTTCAGCAGGGGAAAGCTGCTGCCATTTGGTGGTAGGAGCAGGAACAGCAAACACTCACAGCAATTTAGGAAGGCCAGACCTAGTGGTGTGTTTCTCCAAAGATGAGCTGAAGAACCCTACAGTCCAGAAAGCACCCGCACCACACTGAGAGTAGGCACTGGGGCTCACTCCTGTTGGCAATCCACTGACACTAATACCAACACAGCAGCCAAATGTTCTTGCAGCCTCTGACAGCAAGAAAAAGCTCCTTCTGCGCTGCTCGAGAAGGACTGTACCTCAGCTGAGCTGATTGCAGGTTGTGCTCTCCAAGCACAAGATAAAACATCCTCACTTAAGCCTCGTATCTCAAGTCAATGGCAGTGAAATTCAAGATTTTTCTCAATAACTTTGATGTAAGAAATACTGCCAGCTTCCTTCCAGGGTACGCAGCCACGTGGATCCTGCTGTACAAAGCATGCTCCCAGCCAGGCAATTCCAGCACTACAGGTGGCTGCCTCCTCTTTCTCAATACACACCACAAAAGAGTAAAAAGACCCCAATCAGAGTGAGCCTTCCCAAAGGGAGCTGAGAGCAACCAGATACAGAAGGGAGTGCAACACAGCACTGTCTCTCCTAATTTAAAGATCCATCTCCACACATTTTCTTCAGAGGACTAAAAGCTGCCTCCTTGCAGTGGGAGCAACACCCAAATCTCTTTATGAAAGAGCTTCAAGTATGCAGTTCAAAGTGGCATCCACAACTCAAAGCAGGTATCTAAGTTGCTGCTGACAGTTCTCCAGTGATCAGCTCAGGATGATGAAGACAAAAAAAAAAATAAAAATCAGCAGCAGTAGTGTGACCAAGACAAAGAACATCATTTGCTGCTGCATTAAACACCGGCATATCCACAACCGAGTCCTGCAGCCAGCTCTGGTCCCTGCATTTCAGTGAGGGCACAGCAGTGTTACAGATGCACAGAGAAATGCAATCAAATTGACCAGGGGCACCTCTGAGGAGGTCTGCCCCAAAAGGCTGGGGTTCTCCACAGCTCAGGGAGGTGGGCTGACTGCAGCGTAGGATGTCAGGAGGTGCCCTCCTGACAAACTGGAAGTAGGAGCAGTGCGTGAAGCTGGTAGGAGATTCACTTAGTGTGAGCAAAGTACTTCTTCAAGCAGCAGGCAGCAAAGTTCAGCAAGTCCTGTGGCAGTAAGCCCTCAGAGGCAGACAGCACAGGCAGCCCTGCAGAGGAATCAGACGCCTATGGATGACATGGACACGTTTCAGAGGTCCTGGCGGTGGCATCTTCACAGTCCTAATCCAACAGCAGGAGCAGGGACTGAGAGAGGGCCTTTCCTTCTGCTCTGCCAACATACAAATGAGCCCAGCACACATTTTTCAAGGGGTGTTGAGATCTCTCAGCTTTTCTCCTGAACTCCAGATCACAAGGTCTGAAATGGCTTCTAATGAAAAGCAGCCTACAGCTGGAGCTTAGTTGCTCAAAGTGGGCAAGCAGCAGACTGAGAACCACCAGGCACGAGTCAGTCAGCAGTCTCTAGGAGGGAACAGCTTTATTTCCAAAGGCAGTTGGGTAAGCAGGATGCAAACACTGCTTCCCTTTCACCTCCATGGTGCTGGCACATGACACCCTGCTGAGGGCAGAAGGCCTCCAGCAGCCCTGTAGGAACAAGCAGGTACACGCTCTGGGGCACGCTGCAGCTGTCATGCCCACAAAATGGCTGGTGCTTTGGCTCAGGCTCCTCACCCATGCAAGTCCCAGCTCTGTTGCCACAACTCAGCATCCCCAGCCACTGTGCTAAATGCTTCCTCGGGCAAAAGGACAATGGACTCTTCATCAAGAGGGGAAACTAGCCATAAAGACCCATTGGGCCTTGTAAGATTAACCTTACAGAATAGGCACTGACATAGATTACCAGACTCTGGGTGATTTGCAACAACAGAGTGTAGCAAATTAACTCGTTAGCAATGGAAGTGAGGTGAGGAAGTCAAAACCAACAACCTCAGAAGTGCAGAGCTGCTGTGATGCCGGGAGCAGCCCACTGGCAGCGCTTCCCAGCCCTCGCCTGCTGCATCTGCACCGCGCTATGCACAGAGATGTCAGGGCTTCCAGGTGAGCTTTGTGCACAGGAAGAAAAAGCACAGCACCCCTTTTAAGGCTTTTCCAGAATAAAGCATTAAAAAGAACTATGCAGTGTCAGAGGCAGCTATCATTAAGAGGAGCCCTGTTTAAGCTTTCATTTATCCACTTAAAAATACAGAACGGTAAAAACCCCCAGCCGTGTAGGTAATGTCTTCTGCAACACTGCTAACACATAATATGCCCTTACTGAAACACACGCTATCATCTGCTGCAGATGCACACTTGTGCCCCACCCCAGAGCCAGCTGTGAAGGTCCACAAGCAGCTGGAGCACAGAGGATGGAGCGGTGCCAACCAGAGGACATCCCACGTCTGCAGTGCAGACAGACAAAACACAACGCCCGATGAAGGCAGACCTACAGCAGGGCGCAGAAAAGCCTCTTACACAAGGGAGGGCAAGAAGAAAAACCCTCTAAGTCAGAAATTTTTCTGCAGTCATTGCTCCATCCTGACTTCAGACAGGCTGTACTCAATGAGTGGGAATACACCTTTGTTCCTTCAAAACCAGTCTTCATGCTTCACTTTCAAGCATGTTCTGAAAGTAACTGTGAAAGGCTTACAAATGCTTGGGTTACTTTTCTAAAACCTACATGGGCAACTTCTGCAACACAAGTGGATGTAGCTGTATGCTATGCTAACTGGCTAGAGCTCTGGAAACAAACACACAACATCCAACTGTCTGCTCAGTTCATGAAGCCAAAAATAGTGAGTTTTTTTTATTTGTTTGTTTTTACTGAAACCAGCTTTAAGACAATGGAGCTGATTTTCATACTTTCAAATGTTGATCATGCATTGCTTCACAATCAGCAGGAATTTATCCTCACACTATTGCTGTGAACTGGAGAAATGTAATCCCATTGCAAAGCCAATAATGCAGGCAGGAGGTGGACAGGGTGATGTGACCAAGGCCACATGAAGAACTGCCCCAGACTCCCAGTGCCTTTGCGAGGGGACATCCAAAAGCCATGCTAGCTCCTGAAATAACAAGATGCTCCTGGGTGCTCTTGGTATCACTGTGTAAAACATACACCAGTCTTGGCTCTACAACAGCACCAACCTGGAGGAGAGCCGGTGGCAGTCTGGCAAAAGCAAGGATTAAGATCACTGATGCCTGCTTTAAAAACCTCCATCCCCTTTCTGATTTGGGCCCCCCACTCAGAACAGCCTCCCCTCCCTGCTGAGGAGCCCAATTCTTTTCTGCAGGGTCCATCCTTACAAGGCTCTATGTACTATGGGAGCCAGGAAGTTGCCATTGGTTTTGCACTGACAGCACGCAGGTGTCAATCACCACTGCCAGTAACCAAGATGCATAGCAGCAACACACAGACTAACAAGTCTGAATCTTGTCAAAATATCACAGATTTGAAAATACTCCTTCAGGTTTCAGGACAAATCAAGCTGTTTGTAACCAAAAGACATACTAGTAGCAACAATTCTGAGCTACGTCTGCATCTAGACTACAAATCCCCAAACTCTTTCACCCTGGACACCCAAATTTGCCACACTACAATGTCTGAGAGGAAAGCAACCCTTCACCAGCTGTGATCATCACTAAACTGAAGCATGAACGTGTCACTGCCATACAGGAATAACAAAATATTAGAGGGTTTTTTTGTTTGTTTTAAATGTCTGTTGCATAGTCCTGTATTAATCTTCTAAATTTGGTTAGTGCTGACTCTGTAGAAAGAGAAATGCAGGAAAGACATGGGTGAGGGGGGTGTGAAGAACTCAATTTTTAATACATACCAGACTGGCCATCAGCTGGAAATATATCTGTAAAAGAAAAAAAAAAAAAATCAGTGTTAGTTGCAGCTGCAGTGCAAATCATATTTAAAATGTCCCTCTTTCCTTGATTTGTTTGCTTTAGCTAAATAGAGGAAGTATTTTCTTAGTATTCCTAGTTAAATATCAATCTAGCTTGGAACCCACCTCAATTCAACCACTTGTTGCTAGAAAGATTTTGAAGGAGTCAGTGTTCACTTGAATGTATTGCTCTCACTAACAACCTTCTATGCTGGCTTCTACCAGACAGCAGCGAGGAGGAAAAACCTGTGAGAAGCACAAAGCTCCACGCCACGAGCTAGCTGGTGACACCTCCATGCCCCCCCGAGCAGGGCTACCAAACGGAGGCCTGCACAGAGCATCCAACACAGCCAGGGGAGAGCAGGGGCTGCCAACATCAGAAGAGGCATTTCCTGATGGCTCCATTCTTTGGAGAAGCACACAGAAGTCCACGTGTGGAGAAACCTTGTTGATAAAGCCTTGCTAAGGTACTATGGAAACAGTGTTAGAGAGCAATACACCACATTTACTTCAAGGAACTTGGAAGAATAGGGGGAAGGGAGGCTGCCAGCAAGCCAAGGTCCTCCTAGGACAGGGGCAGGCCCCTGGCTCCAGCTTATCAGCTGCCCAAAACACACATTCAGCTGGAAAGTCACAAGAGTTGCAGCAAGGACTACCCCTTGGACAGGGCAACGCTTTCTGGCCAGGGCTCAACCAATGCAAAAACAGCAAAAACGCCTCTGAAGAGCTGCTATTTCTCTGCCTACAACAGCGCACCGCGCTCAAGGCACCCTCAGGCAGGGATGCTTCTCTGCAGCAGAAGCAGTGGGAAAAAGCTCAGAACTCTGCCACTAAGCAGGCTCATGGTTTGCAGCCACACTGAAGGCATGATCTCAGGTTAAAGCCAACGTGTCCAGAAAAGTCTCCAAGCACCACTCCGGATCCTTGGCAGACTGCGTGCTCTACTGCAGCCCTCTGCCAGCACATCACCAGGCACACCTGAACACCTTCCATTTCTGAGATGGTTACTGATGAGGTCAGGCTCCCAACAACAGTGAACAGGAACACCCTGTACTTGATCTAACAGGTCCCAAACAAGAGGCAGTTTCTGTATTTCCCTGCTTAGGCAGCTCCCAGCCAACTTCCCTGGAGAGGATCAAGGTGGAAGTGCTGGTTAATACATGCCCCACTTGTTTGGATCAGCCAGCTGCACTGAGTACCACCAAAAACAAAAATAACAAATGACAATAAAATAATAGCAGAAGAACAATGGCTGAGAAGAGGAATTCCTCTGTGCCAGCCGAAAACTGCAGGCCTTGGCAATCATTCCACTTGCTGCAGCCCTGCCAGGCGCAGCTCTCTACTCTGCATTCCTAGCAGGCTGCCCAACCAACCCTCCACGCAATGCCCCAGCCTGGCCAGCCACCTGCACTGCCAGCTGCCCACAAAAAGCCCAGGGCAGCCCCTTCCAGTAGACACAACTGCTACCGGGTCAGGCAGCAGCTGCAGGTGACCCCTCGGGGACATTTCCTACAGGTCATGCCACCACCACAACACAACGCTGGCGTTCCCTCAAGGCCTATGCTCAGCTCACAGCCAAATCCCCTAAAGCCCCGCCAGGCTCTGGAGCTGTGCAGCAAGGCTCAGCTGGCTTCTCTTGAGCTCAGCCATTACAACTTGACAGCAGATTCACTGCTAAATGCACTACAAAAGCGGTGGAAACTCCTCAGCAGTGCTGGCCAGGGGCAGACACTGCTCACATTCGTCCCAAGAGGTTTGCCAGTGTGCCTCCTGTTGGGGAACAGCACTTGTCACCCTCCAGACCTCAGCCCCCTTGTCTGGGGAGGCTGAGCCTGCCTGACTCATCACACCTACGGCCATGGCAGATTTCAATCCAAGCAGAGCTGTATAGAGACACAGGCAGCTTCTCCCTCCACAGAGGAGCACAGAGCAAGCAGCCTGCAGGGCTCACTCTTCTGACACAGAGGATGCACACGAGGCAGGGCTGGTCAGGGACCACCAGGCATGACGTCCCTTTGGGATGCCTCCTTCCCTGCAAGCACAAGTGACTACATTAGAAATTAGCCTGCCAATTAAGGGCAGCACCTGGTGTGCCCAAGAGAAGCCTAAATCAGGCAGCTCTTTCTCTTCCCAAGAAAGCCATGGGGGGAAGGAGGCAGAAACACGCGTGGCTGGTAGGCCAGCGACGAATCCCAGGGCTGTGCTCCAAGGAGCCCACGTAACATGCTTCAGTCCCTCCTCCCCAGCACTCTCAAGGTTACAAATCAAACGCAGAAAGCCCAAGCACGCAGATCACACTGACATTCTGCTTAAGCAAAGCCTCAACATTGAAAATAAACCAGCCCCAGGGATTTCTCCCACCACACACACAATTTCCGACCCGCTTCCCTCCAAGGCACCCAACACCAGGTACCCTACCCCAGGCCAGATGCTGCAGGGGCCAATGCCAGGAGCCGATGCTTCCAGCAGCTTCACCCCCACCTGCCCCACACCTCCCAGCTGCACCCAGCCCCGCAGCACTGGCACAACACAACATCATCCCCAGGCAAGCAAAAGGAAAGGGCAAGATGGTGCCAACACTGTGACACGAGTGAGAGAGCCCCATGAAATGTAGGCCTGATGGTTTCACATTTCCTTCCCCTTCTCATGTGCGGGGTCTTTTGTTTCTCACCCTGGGCCCAAAAGCCAGGAAGGTTTAGAGCCGCTGTCTGAACAGAAGCATTACAACGACCACAGGCAGCAGCAATCCTGCACAGCCAGGTATTTCCCAAGCACGCGAACAGTCTGCTCAGCTCTGTGCGATGTCCATGCAGCCCACATTGCAGCGGAAACCAAGTTCCATGCATCTCCCTGTTATCAGCGCAGGGGGGAAAGGAAAGGCGAGAGCAGGAAGAGGTCAAGGATGCATCACAGCAGCAGCAGGAAGCTTGGGAGGCACCGAGCATCCCGCTCGGGACGGTCACATCACAGTGTGGATGTGTGACAGAGGTGCTGGCTCTGAGCACCACCACCCAGAGCTGCAGCACTAAGAGCCCAGGAAACAGAGCTAAATTGAGGACAGTCCTTCTTATTTTAGGTGTGTGTGAGGGGGTGGGATACAGAATCACCATTTTTGCCTGATGGTATTTTTAAACTGAGGAGGAGACCGTGTGTTTAACTGGGGCATTTCCAGAGAACAGCTGCTGCATCCACACCCAAACCCCCTCTCCAGGGGCTGTTTGCCCACCACTGCTATTTGGGTATCTGGGACAGCCCCGGGCAGGACACCCCACTTAGGAGCCCACCTCTCCCAGTACCAAATCCAAGCACCCTCACAGGAAGCCTGGACCCACTCCCACTGCCGCTGCCTCACCGGGAGTGCCTGAGCACACCACGTTCACTGCTTCCAGCCATGGGAAGACACCAGCTGATTTGTCCTGCCTTTACACCTGGGAAGTCACAGCTACATCACCTTCCATGGTTTGCAGACAAGAGACCAGGACATAAGCAAAAAAACAAAACAAAAAAAAAAAAACACCCTCTCTGAGGTAGGTCACGTAGGGATGGGCAGCAGAGAAGTGACTAACACTTGGTGGTGGTGGCTCAGGAGCTCCAGGGAAGGTACAGGGAAGGGAAATGCTGGCGATGGCAGGATCACTGGGGACCTCTCCTACCGCAAGCAGGGATGTGTCACTTCTGCTCCTCTGGCTACGCAGAGAATCCTCCTGATGCACACGACATAGGTAGGGAAAGGTCCCAATTACAGAGTCCAGCTTCTTCTGCAGAGACCAGTGTTGCCTGAATCTCTTCTCCATCCCCAGGCAACTGCTCAGCTCAAATCTGTATCACCTGCCTCCCCCTGAGAGGCCCACAGGGTGCCTGCACAGGTTCCTCAGACAGGTAGCAGCCTCTTCAAAGAGCACTCAACAGGGAAGGGGGTGAGGTCTGCTGGGAGAAAGTAGCAAAGCAAGAAACCCAAATCCCAGAGATTAGCATGGCCAATTACGTCCCTCCCAAGATCTCGCTCGCTTCCTGCTCCCCTCCTTCCTTTCCTGCCAAGCAGGCTCAGGGAGGGTCCGGCCCTCAGCCACCCTGATCTGCCCAGCCCTCCCCAGCCGCCAGCTCCAGGCACACACCTCCTGTGCCCCTCAGCAGAGCTCAGCTGCCGCAGTAAGAAGCCTCCTCACCCCCACAAATGAAGCTGAAGCTTGAGATTGGTGAAAGATCCAATGCAGATAAAAGGTCTCGCTTACCAGGGTTGGTTAGGCCCTAAGATACCACAAGGTCAAGAAAGCGACTAAAGACAAACAACTACAGAAGCACTCCTCATCTCCCAAATCCCTTCTCCAGAAGGGTCAGACCAGACCGTCAGCCCTTTGTAAGTGGTTTTCTGATCTCCATCCAGAGGAGAGGAGATGCTCCTCCTCGTGCAGGTGGGCCATTATCTGGGGACATCCCGATCACCTGCGCTAAGAGGCTGAAGAGCTGCAGCCAGCTTGAGTTCTGGCATCGCCCTCCCACAAACCATGTGGAAACAAACACTTGAAATGGGTTTCCAGTGTAAGAATGCCTGTGCCCCAGCTGACTTCATGCACTTGAAAAGGTGAGATGACCTCTGGCCTCACCAAGCTGCAAGGGGAACACACCCTGAAAAAATTACCAGCTGCAAAAATATGAACATTATGATCAGGGAGAGCTCCCTAGCTTCAAATTCACACTACCCTGACTTAGTGCCTTAGTGCTGCTATCAGGTCTCTTCCTGAGCACAGGGCAGAGGAGCTGACCGAACACAGCTGTTACTGGCACATAACCCAACACAACCACCAGTGGGACCAGCACTGTGCTGTGCAGAAGCACCTTTAGGGGACCTCCTTGGAAGAATTCTCTTCTCCAGGTATCAGAGATGTTCGAGGGGCTCTGAGGAATGCACCTGGTCAGCCTGACCAGAGAAAACAAGAGCTCTCCAAGCAAACAGTCCCATGAATCCTATACTCACATATGCACAGACACACAAAAAAATAACTGTAAGGTCACGGCTGTTTTTTCTCCCATCCACTTATCAGTGCTGTATTGGAGAGAACAAACACTGGATGTTCTCTCACATTAACCCCTTCTCCCCTCACCCCAAAGGCGTAAGCAGCAACATGCTGCTGCTCAAACCACGAGCCTTGACTTCGAACTGTCACAGGCACAGCACCTTAAAGGAGCAAGAGAGAAGTCCTCTGACTGTTCCCACAAAGCAGCCAGTCACCCAGCTCTGCCTCATGCTCCTTAATCACCAGCAAGCCTCAAGTGACACTGCTGGAAGCCTGATGCCTTCCAGGAGAGCAGCACAGGCAGACTCTGCACCAGCTTGGGCCCAGCACAACCAGAGCCAACCTCCCCAGACCGCTCTTGAAGTTGCTGGGTATTGAATGGGCTACAAAGTTTCAAGCATGATCAGGCAAAATTAAGGTGCTTGAAGAGACTCTTGTTGAAAGGCAGGAACCATTTTGGGGCAGCCCAGAAGCTAACTGGATCCCACCCTACAGAAATTGCTACAGGACGGGGTTACTCTGTGACAGGCTGACTGCATGCTGCTCTGCTACATCCTCCTGTGCACACACATAAGGGCACACACACAACACAACACACAACAGCAGAGTTATGCCGCAGGACAGACAGCCTGATGAATGGCGAGCAAGGCAGAGCCTTCTGCCCACAGAGCAGGAGAATGTCTCCTCCTCCTCAGCGGGCAAAGAGTAGCCAGAAATTCATCCCCCAGCACCACCATACCACAGCATGCCTGTAACACCACGCAGGGACATGACAAATCCCTGTGAAAACCCCAGGGCTGAAATTCAAGGCTCTCTCCATCTCAGTGCTCCAGGGCCAAGCAGTGGGTCTGCAGCACACAGGAGGCAGTGAGTACAATGTAATTAAACCCCTGAACTGAATGAGAAATCATCAGTCTCGCAGCCTATCTGAGACATTTTCCACTCTGGGCCAGGTTACCTGGCTGGTTTTCATCAAACACACAGCTTTTCCAATCACCCTCCAAATTCTGTCCTTGCTTGGTTCCACTCCTCTGCTGTTCATTAGATAACTCAGATGTCAACTCCAAGTCAAGTGAGAGAGCTGTCTGCCTGTAACCTGCCATGTCTCCTCCAAATCTTCTTCAAGGCCGTACTTACAGGTTTAATTTTATGTTTTAAAGATGAGGGTCACTTGCATCAAATTTCCTCCTGTACGCAGTGCAAATGCCACACTGAGCATTCTCTGATTTAAGGGGAAAAAAAAACAGGGGGGGGAGATGCATCGTTTCACCCGAGACCAGGAAGCCAAAATAATTCAGTCTCCTTTTTGCTCAGCAAGACCCTCTGCAGCGGATTTCTGCACACTCAGAAGATGCATTAGATTGCGTTAGGTATTCCCCTGAGCTTTCAAGGTTTAGCTGGGAGTTGGAAACAGAAATTTAATATGATGACAGTCAGACAAGCCTCATGCTTTGTCATCTGAGCACATGGCAGAGACACCTCCGTGATTCGCTTCCTGTCTCGCTGGGTGGGACCTCAAGCACAAATACCCGACTGCTGCTTTGCCAGTCAGATTAAACCTCCTAACGACATTCTGGAGATGCATTTCTCCACATTTCAGTATCTGCTGCTATGGTCACATCTTTTCTCTGCATTAATGCGTACCGGTATCATTCTTTGCACTTAATTCTTTGCTCCTTTTTTCCCTTCTCCACCCCTGCAGCTTTGTAGCAGAGCTGCCGATGTGGCCTGTCTGTAAGCACACAGGCAGGGCAGTGCTTCAGTCACTCCTTCAAGGGCTACAGTAAAGGTCTTTGTAATGAGAATCTTCTTAAGTATCTTGCAGGAATAAATCCAGCACTCCTTTTGCAACATTTCATATAAAAGAAAAAAAAAAAAAAAAAAAAGGACAACCTGACCTTGAAGAATCTGAAGAAACTAATTTCCCATAGTTTGAAGTGAATGTTGGCCTATCAAACGTTTAAATCTTTCTTAATTATAAATTCTATTTCATTTGTTCACTAGCTTCTTTCATCAGTAAGTGTGCAAACCAGGCGGTTTGGTAACTAACAGCTGGAAAATGAACGATCACTCCTTTGCAGCACTGACCACAGGCTCCCAGAAGGGCACTTACAGTGGGGGGAAGCCAACTACAGCGACTGAGGAGGTGTTGCACCCACCTGGCTAGGGGCAGTGCTAGCTATCCAACCACGTACCCACCACCTCTGAGTTACTGGGCTGGTAAAGCACCACCCAAGCTTCTCCCCACGCACCTTTCTCTTACTTTCCCACCGACAGAACTCTACCCTTTCCTCATTTTTGTGGCTTTTACAATCTGATTCTCGCTTCCCCACATATTTAGGCAGGAAAAACTCACCTCTTTTCTCAGCGTCTCAGAGTCGGTATCTAACGAACCTAGCCCTGAAACCCCCCTGTTCTCTCCATGCCATCATCCGACAGGCAACTGGGAAAACTCAAAGGACTGTTGGGAAGGGAGGAGAAGGGCCGAGCCGCCCCCTGTGCCCTCCCCCTCGGCAGATGGGCGCTCCCCCCGGCACACGGCCGTGCCCTGCAGACTGCAGAGTCACTGCAGGCACACGGCACGCTGCTGCTCAGCTGGAGCTGCACTCAGGGGCGCGTCGGGGACAGATGCTGCTTCCTTCCTTTCCCCCGAGCCCCAGGGCTGCAGCCCCACACTGGGGCAGGGGATGGACTGGGGCAGCAGCAGCAGGCCAGCACGGAGCACATGCTCACTGCCTTCCCCAGGCTATGGGGGCCCTCTCTCTGCAGCCAAAAAGCCGACAGCATGGAGGACCAGAGATGCTTTTCCTGCACGCTTGTCCTTCCGAGGCTGGGATGTGCCACTGCTGGGCCTTCCCAGAAGCTGGGGCTGCAGTGGGGAGGGAGTCAGGATTGCAGAAGGGCAGCTGTGGGACCGTCAGGTCCCAGGCCAGAGCCTGAAAGCAGCAGGTTGCAGCCTGCATCCAGCCACCTCCAAGGGTGCCAGGCAGGAAGCGAGCACACTTCCCTGGGAACACACCCACCAGGGCACACTTGGAAGGAACCAGAGTGCCATTTTCTCCATTAAGTGAACAATGGGCAGCTGCGTCACCTCCAAGTACCACTGACACCAGACAGCTGCAGTGATAAACCTCCGTCAGAGCAACAGGCACCTCCACTAGGTCCTGGCCATTTCTGCAATGAACACAGGCTTCCATCTGACACAGAGCACCCACCCCAGTCAGGGCTGCCCTGGTCACCACCCACACACCTCCAGGCCAAGGCTATCTGCAGCACAGATCTCCACCAGCCCTCCCGACCTGTGACCATAGAAAGAAATAAGATGACTCAAAACCCCCTCAAAAAAAAAAAAATCACAACCACCACCAAGCACTGTCTGCCACGTGTTCCCCGACAGCACTACAACAAAAGAAAGTGTCAAGGCAAGCTGCTGCTCCTAAGTCAGCTTTGCTCTGGAAGGACACTGAAGGTAAATCATGGATAATGCAGGTATTAGCCCAGGCAATTCACAGCCGTTCCTCTCTCCTTGCATGGCACAGCACATCCTCGAGCACACGCAGCTTTAACGCTTGACCTTAGCAAAACCCACTGCTAGCTTCACACCTAAGCAGGGCTGGCTGACTTGCTAAGGATGGCTTCTGCAGTTTGATCCCCACCAGCAGCCTGGTGCTGCCCTGTAATGGGCAGAGCTATCGCGTGCCACGCATGGATTTGCTCAGACAAGGCAATAGACCCTGCCCCAGCACCCCCCGGGCTGTTGTACAAACACATGCTCTCAAAGAGAAAAGTTCAGTTAGGAGGATTTTCTGGGAACCTGCAATTACAGGATGAGCCTATGTTTGGAAACATGTTGACACTGTACTTGACCACAGTTTCTACAACCCTTCCCAAAAAATCGTACATCTTGTGCAGTATTTGAACTGCCATCACACCTACTTTTTCCAGTGCCTCGTGCCAGTTTTCAACTCCTCTGCTGCAGCACCCTCACCTGCCCCCGCTTCTCCTCCCAGCCTGACCCTGACCTGGGACTCCTCCCACAAAGAACTCTAACAACTGATTTATTTGAGGCCAAATTCAGTCCCTATTTGTTCTGGTCACCAATTACTGTTGCCTAAATACACAAACAGCTGCCTTAAATTCTTGTAACTCTGTATAAACTTCTTAGGAACCCTTCTTTACCTCTCCTCTTACCTGCTGAAGTCACACACCTGTACTATTTGCTGCTAGATGTTCAGATTACCCAGTTATTTCAGCACTGACAAGGCCCTGAGCCTAGAGAATGAGGCTGGAACTGAAGCATGGTCTCAAGACAGCTGCAAAACCAGAGCTGGCCACGGCTGAAAGCAGGCAGCACGCAGCCTTGAGCCCCTGCTAGGGCATCACACAGGGCCCAGTGCCAAAATGACCAAGAGATAAATAACATTTTTAAAGGCCATCATGTAAATGTGCATCATGGATGGAAACAAAGCTCACCACTCCCATCTGACTCCTGGTAAGAGCAGAGCAAAAACCCTTCCCAGCTCCGCTACCGCGAGACCCAGGGGTTTGTCTGGTTACTGAGATGGCAGCAGAGCTGCATGCTCACAGAGGACAGCACAATCCTCTGGCACTATGCAGGAGTATTTAAGTTTTCATTAAGGTGATTATATTTTTAACCCTTGCTGTTTGTAACTGTAAAGACTGAAATTCCTAATCTGGTCTAGCAGCAAAGCTTTCCATTAAAACACACGTTCCTCATTTAGCCAAACGAGCACTACCGCTGAGCAGTAGCTGAGATTCCTTCCCAGGTAGTTTCAAGTAAGCAAGGGGAAATCCAGCACTACCCAAGTCACCCTTGGCGTTCCCCCGAGGATAATTTCACACTGTTTGAGCACAGTGAAAGGATCAGGGGTCATCATTTGGAAGCAAGCACACAGCACTGCACCCCAGCGCCCCGATTCCCAGCCCTTCTTTGCGCCTGCTTTGCCCTCCCAGCAGATCCAGGCCCTTCCTCTGCCCAACCCAACGATCCCAGATGCAATCCCCCCGTGGCACCACAAGCAATAAAATGCTTAAAAGCAGAGCTGTGGAGGTGAGAGAGATGGCTGGTGAGGATCACCCAGCGATACCTCGCGGCTCGCAGCCTGGAACTGGAGGCTGAGATGGAAGAAGGCACTGAATCCCAGTAGCTGGGGCCCATGAGTCAGCTCCAGAGCCGTGCTCCCCGGCTTCCCGAAACAAACAGTGCTGAGCAGGGCAAAGGTCCAGCACAAAGCCGAAGGGCAAAGGTACGTGGGGGAGGGATACCAGCACCCTTTGCAGTTGGGGAGCAGCAGTTCCAGTTACCCTCATGCTCCCCAGTAGAACGGGAAGTGTTACTCAAACGTGAGTTGTGGGATCGGAACAAAACTGTATTTCAGAGAGGGAACTTGGGGCGGTGGGGGGAGGACCATGCTGCGATAGCAGCTCTGTTGCAACCAACAGCCAGAAGAGCTCCACAATTACGTGCCAAGACAGAGCAAGAATTGCCCAACGCTTTGGAAATAGGTGTGTGCAGCTCTACCAAGCTGGATACCCCAGCAGGCAGATGCGTGCGTCTGTTCTAAATGCACAGAAATGCCAAAGGTAAAACGAGCTTCCCATGCAGCTTATCTCCCACACCAGGGGCTGGTTTCAAGGAAAGCCCTTTGGGGAGTTAGTCAGCGAGGGGTGAGAAGCTCATGAATCTCTTTCCCTGCCTTCTCCTGAGCACCAGCAGGCAGCCCAGCCTGCGCTCTGCCATCTCTGAACAATAGCCAGCCAACCTCCGGTGCGTGCTGCTAGGAACTAAGGTGTGCCTTCTGGAAAGTGCTGCTTATCCTCCCAGTGCATCTGCCAAATGGCAGGCAAGAAACTGCTCGAGAAACTACAGCTCCTCCTGCATCTCTGCTAGGAAATACTGCATTTGCAACCAGGAGGAGGAATGGTACAGAAGTTAGTGCAGACAAAGCCTGGCATGTTCTTACTTCCAAGATGTAAATGGATTTAAGAATTAAGAAGTGCCAAGTGCCTTGATGCAACATTTCTTGAAATCAATCCAGCAGGTTTTCCAAACGGGGTGCTGTTAACACCTGTCTGCACCGACGCTTGCATCACCGCCAGCATTGGTGAGGGCACAACGCAGGAGCACAAAATGTTCCAGAAGGTTGAGCTGCCTTAACTGCAAGCCACACTTCTCCATAGAAGAATTTGGAGAAAATATTTCAAATTTGGTTTATAGCCAAAAACGCAAAGCTGTTTTTGTCAAAAAAATGTTTCCTTTGCTACTGCGCACACATTCCCTACCACCATGCCTCTGCCAGCCAGGCTGCTGGCTGCGTTTATTTACACGATAAGAGGAGGACACACAGCAACTTGCATGTAAGCAGGGGGCTGCCACACAGACCTTGCTGCTTGGTGATTAGAGAGCAAAGATGAGGTATCATTACCAGCCCTGTCAGCGTCCCTCACGAGCAGCGAGTACTAACACAGGCCTTGCCACGTTTGACATGTTCCTGTGTCATTTCATAGCTTCTTTAACCTCCTTCCTTCCCACCTGCACTGATCCTGAAATGTACACCAACAGAAACGCTGTGCCACGCAGCAGGGCAGATTCCCCAGCGCACCGCTCTGCCCACAGCACCAGCAGCACTGCTGTTGTCTGACTCGACCCCATGGGGGTTCCGCTCCACACCACGCTGCTGTGCCTTTGGGAGGAGGGGTTAAGCAGTGAGGAGAGGCTTTCCTTCAGTCTGTCTTCCTGAAAAAGCAGGAAGATGCACTTCAAACTTCGCATGACAGATCTAGCTCCCAACCTTCAGTGTGCCCCAGAACTGCTGCAGCAGGTAAGCGAGATGTTCACCTCTGAAGATAAATCCCCATCCACCGCCACCACACGCTGCTCTTCAGCACCAGCCCCCACGCATTCTGCCTTCCCAGGCAGCGCTCAGCTGCAGGAAGTCACGCAGCTCACAACAAGCAGAGGTGGATTTGCCAACCTCTTCCACATCTGTGGTCAGACATGGACAGTGAGAACTCACCAAGATCTTGAACACAGCTCTGTTTTCTCTGTGCTTGAGCTCAATTCCTTTACTTTTGTAAGCACTAATTCCAACCCAGATCATTACAGAACGAGGGAACACCTTAAGGAGCATGTCTTGTCCATTACATCTGCTCTTCAGGCCTATAATTAATACAATCGTTACAAAAAAATTGGGGCTTTCAAATCCTGTAAAACAAATCATAGAGGGACCTCTGTATCTTTATGGAGCTGTCCTGATGCTCAGTGGCTCCTCACCACCTCTGGCAGGATCAGGGCTGGAGACATTCAGCATCTCAGCACACAAACACTGTGCTGGGAGCACAGCCCAATCACGAACCAGCTCTCTATGCTGAAATACCAAAACCAATGGGTGACACCTTTCCAGAGCGCATAAGGGCTCAGTGTGTTTCAAGCATACAGAGGAATTACTTTTCTACGACGATCTCCTGGAGGTCACTGCAACCCCACAGCTCACCTCACCTCTTCTGCACAGACTCGTGCTCCAAATCTCTTTTTCAGAAACATCTGCCGTGAGAAATCCTCCACCCAAAGGGGCTACGAACTCTACCAGAAGGCGCTTGGGCCGCTATAGCCATACGGCTGCCTCCCGTGGGAGCTAGGCAGCCCTGTTTGTTTTACACGTTTTCTCCTCCGCTAACGAACCAGGCAGCAAAAGAAACAATGCCCCAGTGCAGCAGAGCCGAGCAGCAGTGCCTGGGGCATGGCACGAGTCAGGTGCTGCGAAATCAATTCTATTCTTTTGACACTCTGGGAATCCCGGGATACACGCTGGGTGTTGTGGGGTCAGTCCCCAGTGCAATGCTGTCCCTCAAAACTCATCGCAGGCACTGCAAAGCCCCTGCTCAGGCTCCTGAGCCCTCACCTCTGCGAGGGCCCTGTGACTGTGCTGCAGAGCCTCCAACAGGAACACCAGAGGAACACTGCGTATTTCTGCACTTTTGGTTGATATTCAGGGAGTGCTGCCCAGGAAAGCTGCGTGACAGAGCCTGGCTTCCACACAAAGGCACAATGTGACCAGCAAGACATCAACCAGCCAGCAGCACAGCCCTGGATTTCACTGTGTGCCGTGCACACGATGACAAACCACCCAGCCATGTGGGTGCAGGCCTTTACCTGGCACACTGAACTTCTCCTCTACGCTGCCATTAAGCTGACAGCTTTCCAGGTGGAAATTGCAGAGGTGTCCATCTTTCAAAGATCAATAACACCCCTGACGAGTCACCGCGCCCAGCCTGCACCAGCTCTTGCAACACCACGCACAGCAACAATAAGGAGCCTGGTGTCCTATCTGGCAGCACGACCGCAGGGCACACGGAGGTGGGCCTCAAACACTGAGGGAAAACTTCAGCTGAGCAGCGAGCTGCTCCCAAGAGTCGCGATTCCCTCCTGCTAGGGAAAAAAAAAACAAAAATACTCGGAACGGCGAGGAAATGGTGCTCAGCGATTCCAGCATGGCCTCGCGATGGGCGGACGGGGCCCGGCTGGGCCTCCGCAGGGTGCTGACGCCTCCTGCAAGGCTTCCACAGAGCCCCGAGGCTTCCACAGAGCCCCGGGCCCTCCCGCAGGGCCGGGCCGAGGCCGGAGCGGCGCACGTGGGCCCGCGGCGGAGGAGGCCGCGCTCGGGTTCCACCACACGCCCGCAGCCGGGGAAGGCACCACGTTGCCTGCGCGGCGGCGGAATGCTGGGAAGGGGAAGGGGAGGCCTCCGCCCGCCCGCCCG
>WBMW01001139.1:1135917-1149473 GCA_013396635.1 Penelope pileata | reverse complement strand
CCCCCCCCCCCCCCCACGCCTCTGGGCATAACTCTGAGCTCATCCTCCTGGCAGTGGCTCACAGAGGCTGTGCTCTGTCTTCATTTTGCTTTAACCAAGCAGGGGCTGTGGGAGCTGGGCAGAGATGCTCTCAGCTGCAGCCCGCTCTCCCACTGCTTCCTTCAGGGTGGCACAGCCCCAAGCTTCCTCCCAGCTGGCTGTGAAGCGCTGGAGGTTGGCCAGCCCCAAACCGTGACTCAACAGAATCCCCCATCTGTAAACAGACGGCAACTCCTCACTCCTCCATGTCCCTCCTGCCATCACCCCATCCCTGCGTGCTGTGCCAGGCTGGTGGCTCTGGCTGTGCTGGCTGGGGGCAGGTGCTGCAGCAAAAACCACTGCAAACCTCTGAACATCACCACGTCCTAGTGCTTTGCTCTATTTTATATCCCAGGGAGTGGTTTGGGAGGACAGGTCCCCAAGGTTCTCCATGGAGATGGACCAGAAACCACCAGCAAAGGAACTGGGAGCATGGTGGTCATGGTTTCATCCTTCCACAGAGCAAAGAGTGGGGTCTCTTTGGAGTAGGATTGGGAAGGGAGAAAGGTATTGCTACAGAACCTCAGAGAAGCCAAGGTAGTTGCTTTGGTATCGCTCAGGATGCAGAGCAGCCCTGAGTGGGTTTCAGCTCCCGAGTGCCGGGTTCGTGCAGGTGACAGCCGGGGCCGCAGGGGCTGGGGGGGCCCTCCCTGCAGGGCCGCTCCGCGGGGACAGCGCTGCCGCTGCCTTCTGCCGGGCGAGGGCTTGGGAGCCCGGCTCTGCTGCCATCTGCCGCCCGGCACGGACACGCAGAACGCAATTTCATCAGCTGAAGGTGCCCCTCCGAGCTAAATACACAACACGAGCCCTTTCCCTCTCCCAAAAGGGCGGTGACATCTGAATGGCAGCCCGCAGCCAGCCCTTCTGCTCACATCTCCCACCTCTGCTCCCAGCTTCGGTGCCAGAGTTATGTCCCAGCAGGAGGTGGCAGCGGGGGCCTCGTGTCCAGGGGTTGGGCCTGGGGGCTCCAACTTGAGCCTGTGCCCAGCTGTCCCCCATGGGATGGCTCAGGACAGGGCAGGAGGTGACCTCCTGCTGCAAGGCCCTAAAGACAGGACCTTTCCCCAACAGAAGTCACCCAGCCAGGGAAGGGCTGTCACCTGCGCCTTGCCATCAGCCTGCAGCTCGTCCTCTGTGTCTGAGCAGGACTGGAGGGGGGATTGATGCAGGGCATAAATCACAGCTAGAGGGAAATGAGACTATCTGGTGACTGGGAAAAGGTTCAAAAGGCCCACCAGCAACAAGCATTAGCCCGTGGGATGGAAACCATATGGAGTAAGCCATGTATGGAGGCAAAAAGTGAGGCAGAGGGGGCTGAAGGGGCGGCTCCAGGAGGACCCCACAGCCACCCCAGTGACATGGTGAGGGGACATGGCACTCTTTCACTCCTACCTCGGAGCCACGGGATGTGTGACAGTCTGTCTCCAGATCCCACCTGCCCAGAGCCTTGCTGTGCCCTGTCACCTCCTGCAACAAGCCAGGCCACCCACCCTGCTCCTCACCAGTGTGCCTTTTGCTCCAGGTTGCTCCTAAACATTGCCAAATCCCAGGAAGCCCTCTGTAACCAGGAGAGACTGGACTGCATCTTATCACATGCAATAAATTTAAAGCAATACGATGCATGGCACTAAATCGCGCTGCTTTGAGTTGTATTGAATTGCACGAAATTGTACTCCGTGTCTCTGCACCGCACAGCAGAGTTCTCCCAGCCCACCGCTGGTGCCGGCCGCTTCCCCTGCTGCCAACAGATGGTGCTACCGCCCCGCCGGATCCCCTCGCTGCCCGCATCTGATCCCCGAGAGCGGGGCCGTCCTGTCCCGCCCGGCTCCCAGCACCGCTGGGCTGCGGATCAGCTGCCGGACTGAGGCGTTTGATGTAGCGGGTGGGAGGCCGGGGACGGCTTTTCCCCCCTTGCTGGGGTTAATCTCGCCTAGCACAGCCCTTTGAAGGTGATCCACGCTGCTCGGGATGCTGAACGACCAAGGGGATGCAGGAGGGAGCATGGGATGGAGACCTGAAGGATTTGGGATCCCCACCGTGTCTCCCTGGGCCATGCTGACACCTCATAGCCACTGTTTTTTTCTTACAGGAGCTCCAGAAAGGGAGAAGAAGTGCTTTTTTCCTTCATCATCCTGATTCATTCTGCATATTAATAGGAGGTCCAACTTCACTTGGAAAGAGCCATGAAAATATCAAACAAGCGCCGCTCCCATCCTCTTTGAGTGAAAAGTTTCCAAACTCAGAGCTTCACCAAACCAGTAACGCAGCTGTGAACACGCCGTTGGGGTACAACGATAGGCACACCGCTCCAACGCAGCCCGAGCAAGTTTATATGACACACACACAACAGCCATAAAGCCCAGCCTGGAACAAGCAGCGTTGTTTTTGCAGGAGTGGTCGGATTTGGGGTTTAATACGCCTCAGCCTCCTCGTAATTTTTCTCTTTAAAATGCCAAAAGGCACCAGCCCAAAACAAGGCTTAGACAACTCCTGTAAAATAGCTTGTAAGTGTCTGAAAGCCTCCCAGCTTCCCCTCCACAGCCCAGAACTGCCACCTCCAGAGCACTGCAGCGGGGTGAGGGAGAGCTGGGAATATCCCGCAGGTCCCTATCCCACCATGGAACACGGGGACACTGTAGGATCCAGGTTTTACCACTGTGGGACTGCCCAGCCATAGGGACAAGTGGCTTGGGTCCTTGGGTCAAGTCTGGCTGGCCAACATGGAGAGGGAATGAGCTGTAGGAACAGGGATGCAGGACAGGGATGTTGCAGGCTCTGGGAATTAAGTCCTTCCAAGCCCCACATCCACACCTGACTGCTCCCCACGCTGCCTTGCCCAGCTTGCTTTGAGTAACCTCCATGTAACCCGGGCCGAGCTTCGCCGTCCTCCCACAGCACACGGAACATCTGTCTTAATATCCAACCTTTGAGCTTTCTCTTTGCAAATTAAGCTGATTACATCTTGGCGCAGCTCCAGCAGAGCCAGGAGCAATTGATCACTGTCATCTCGGAGGTTCGAGGAAACTCTTATCATGTCCCCCTCCGTCCCTGTGCTTCTAGAGAAAACAAAACCCATCTCTTTGGTCATGTTGGGCCATCCACTCCATCAGCCCCACTGACTTCTCTGGGCCTCATAGGACTCTGTGATGGGGTCAGTGCCACCATTAAAGGGAGGAAACCCAATGCCCTAAAGACCAATGCTCCGTTTGCTTATACTTTTTTGGTAATTTGGTGCCATCTGAGCTTCACCCTTTGGCCTCTGAGCATCTCTCTGTCTCTGTTTAGCTCTGCCCCAGCCATGGCTGAGCCAGGGGCATGGTTCTGGGACCTGGACCCTCACCCTATAGGGAATGCTCCTCACCAGGTCCTCCATGCTCAGACACACCCTCGGGGCTGACAGATGCATACACATCTGCACGCGCATCTGCACACCCTGAGCCATCACAGCACATGCAGATTTTTGGACAAGGAAGCTCTGAATGCAGACAGAGCCAATACACCTTGCCAGGAGGATGCTGTGCCTTGCCCAGCTGCCTCTTGGCTTTGTTTCCCCCAGTGCCTGATGCCCCCAATCTCTCTGAGGTCAGCAGAAAGCTGTCTGCAGCTGCTGAAACCTCAACACCAGGGATGTAGTTTTGTTCATCCATCGCCCTGCCAATCACCCTCTGTTTTCCTGCTTCTCTACGATTTAAAAAGCCACCTCGAAGCCAGCATTGCAGCCTTTATAAAAGCACTATCTGCCAGACTCCCCGTCACCACCCTGATGGGTAGACTAAACAGCAAGGACCCGGCTGAGCCCCCTGTCCTGCTCCCCAGGGAGCGGAGCCTGGCGCAGGCAGACAGCCGGGGCTCCTGCAGGGAAAGGGGGGGAGTGCAATGTTTTGCATCAAACCTGGCAGCAACACCGCAACGGGGAAGGCCAAGGGGATCCTGAGGCTGCTTCACCAGGGTGGGAGGAGGAAGGGCTCAAGGAGGGATGGAGCCGGGAAGTGGGGATTCCCCCACTCACTCCCCCCAGGGAGCGCAGCTCTGTTCATCCGTCCTCCATCACCAGATCTATGGTTCTGAGCTCAGAGTGCCAGGCTATCAACTCTGATTCCCCCCCAACAGTTGCCCAAACCCTCCTCTTCCTCTCCACACTGGCTGCTTTCCTCAGGGCTCTGAGGAGCAGCCCATGCTGTTATCTGCACCTTTCCCCTTATCTGGCTCCCGTTGGCGCAGCAGCTCTCAGGTGGGGAGGCTGGGTCGGCTGCTGCTCCGCAGGGATGTGGCAGAGCCCCATCAGAGAGCAGTGCCCAGATGTCCCCAGGGGGTGACAGAGTGGAAATGGGACATGGCAATGAGGAGCCTGGGCATATGGCTGCTGCTTCCTTAAAAAAAGTAAATGAAAAAAATTACAGCTCAGGTTCCTCTTTCCATCAGTTAGTAGCAGTGCTTGGTCATGCCAAAAAAAATTAAGCAGTAGTAGTGCTGTGGCTTTTATTGCTCTTATCTGGTGGCTCCTGGAGGAGCGGGATGGCTGTGTGGGGGTCTGCACTGCACACGCCATGGGCAGAGCAGCTCCCCTACACCACAGCTTGCCATGATTTACACAGCAGCTCACGGGTTCGGTAACTGCAGTAAACAGAATAAACAGAGCTCGCTCTGGATTTATGGACCGACAAAAGGACCTTTAACCACAAAAGCAATGTGCTTTCCAGCCCTCTCCTATCACCAGATCCCGACCAAAGGCTTAAATACTTATGTCAAGCCCTCACAGAGCAGGAGCTGGGCTGCATTCAAACTTCTTTCCCCGTTCTCGCAGTAATCCTTCCCCTCGCACATCTCCTGCTCGCTCCCAGCTGCCCACTGACACATGAGGGACTTTTGGAGCACTGTTGGCCTCACCCAGCAGCTGCCTACATGCAGGCAGGAGCTTTGCTATCACTGAGATAAACCTCCCCAGCACGAGAGCTGCTGTCTGAAGAGCAATTGAGTTTTGTTGTTTGTTTGTTTTCCTGGAGTAAAAGTGGTGTTAGACTTTCATGCCCCTCTCTGATGCGTGCTTCTCCCCATAGAAAGTTGGATAACAACGAAATTACCCATGTTTCATGCCAGACAGAAGGGTGGGAGTGATGGCACTACACCCAGGGAATCCATTTTTTAAAAAAAATCAAACCAGATAAACAACCTCTAGACCCTTAGTAACATGGCATCAGTGCCGAAAAGGCAGCTGGAGAGGCGATGCCTGTCCATCCCAGGCAGCCCCAGCTGGAGCTGCTCCCTCCAGCAGAACACGTGCACGATGGGGAGTGCAGGAGGAGAGTGTAAAACCAGGAGCCAGGCTGGAACACTTCGGAAAATTTGACATTAATGGGACTTATCAGCAGAGTCAGCCACAGAGAGCAGCACAGCAAACGCAGAGCTACCAAATCTGTTCTGGGAGCCCTGTGCTACCCAGTGGCAGCCAGAGAGGGAAAAGCATCCAGGAAGGGGCTGCCTTCCCTCCCTCTTGCACATCTTTATTTAATTCCATTGGAAGCAAGCTGACATATTTGAAATGGAACAATTCAAATCCACAGATTATCCTCCATCCAGGAGAATTGCCAAAACTCCTGTTTTAATACATTTTCAAACTGCCTTTTCCTCCTGTCTTTGGGAGCCACGGTACGGCTGTTTGATTACCAGCACAACCTCCATCTAAGAAACCCTTGTAACGAGGTGTGGAGAGGCATCCAGTTCCCCCACTGTCTGACCGAGGTGCTGCAATCAGCACGCTTTATCCCGTGTTCACTATTGGCACAGATCAGTCAGTGATGCTCTGGGAGATGGGTGAGCAGTGATCCCCATGCTCTGAGCTCACGGCAGCACACTGACCTGCTCATTCTGGGCCACATCCAGAAAGCTGCCGTGGAGAGGGATTTGGGATGGCTGCTCCCAGTTGAAGGCACTGAGTGCTCCATGGCACAGTTTGGGGGAATGGTGATGGGAAAGAAATGCAAATGGGTGGGAGAGTTGGGTCAAGTGCAGGGAAAGAAAAATCACAGTGAGGGAGAGAAGCAAGAATGGCATTACTGAGGAACTGCTCTGCGGTCCCTGCAGTAGCAGCACAGAAATGTTTATCTTGGCTTACGCTGAGCCAGGATCGGGAGCTGACCTGTGGAGGGAGCTCAGAGCCATTTGGCTCTGAAAATTGCTGCAAAGAGCTTCCCCAAAGTTGGAAATGCCTGGGCTTGAAGCGATGGGATGCAGCCACATCTCCCCCCTGAGATGCCCTGAATCCAGGGGCAGGGACCATGGACATGGGAAGGGCCAACACTCGAGCAGTGCCAAAACCCATAATCAAGGGGCTCAGCTGGGCACAGAGCCACTCACACCCCAGCCCTGGGAGCTCCCCATCCCTCAGTCCCACATTCCCCAGGGAGCGCTGGGCCGTCCCCAGCTCCCAGGAAGTGGTGGGGCCGCAGCGGAGCCAGCGCCATCCCCATCCATCACCCTTATCAGCAATGCTGCTCCTGGCAGCAGGGCTGCATGGCGCAAGGCAGGCGGGAGGCAGCGATAAGCCACGCCACAAACAAAAACAACTGTCCTGCGCCGAGGCTTCAAGGCGTCACACTGAAATTTATGTGGCCCCCAAGCCCAGGCTGGTGCCGGGAGGCTGAGGCAGCCCCGGGGGGCATGTGGGTAGGGTGTGGTGCCAGAGTTCGGGCGTGTGGCTCCAAGAAGCTCTGTGGGTGGGTTGGGGATGGAAGGAGCAGGACATGTTGCTCTGCGATGGGTACAGCCCCATGAAGGCCACAGCTCAGCGCCAGGCAGCATCATGCCCCATGGCAGTGCATGGGAGCATCCCTAGGCTCCAAACTGCCCTTAGATGTTTATTCTGAGCAGTGATAAAGGCCACTTGCTTTCCACATGCAACCATCCTATAAAGGGGCTTTGGGGATCGGCCCATGGGCGGACAGGGGCAGATTTGGGGCTGCTCCCAAGGAGAGCCCAGACACAGCCACACTCCAACCACCCCTAAGAGGCCATATGAGCACCGCGTGCTCACAGCAGCCAGGACAATGTATTTCCTATGTGATATAACAGGAAAAGTAGTTGTCTCAATTTATACACGCTAACTTCTGGTTGTACATCTAATTTTCAAGTATGATAACACTATTGGAATATCCACACACACCTTGGCAGATAGCTGCTCCTTCTCTTCATGGAACTTTCATTTCCTTGAGCTTGGTTCGGATGTCATTATGTTGACAAATTAATTATCATTATTTTTTATTTTTTTTAAAAAAATTATGTAAGCACTGCTCATCAGAGGCTCTTGCTTTCATTTGTCAACAAAATTACTCCAAATTAGAATTATTAGTTTAAATTTGGTGATAGGAAATTTCATTGAATTAAAAGTGTTCTGTTTGTTTCCTTTCTCTCTTCTCACTTTGAGTTTTCACAAAATAATGAAGGTGCAAAAGCAGTAACAGAATCCACCTCGTTTCAGTTGCATTTAATTGAAAGTGGAAGGATCTTATTTTTACCTAGTTCACCACAACAGTCACACCTATTCCAGCTGAAGGAAGAAGCACTGATCTCACCCAGTGCTTTTTGTGAGGAAAAAACAGTTTTCCTGAGTTTCCTCCCCAGGGTGCATAGAGGAAGATTCCATCAAATGCACTCCAACAAGAGCATTCCTAATGCCCACTTCATCCTCTGCATTGGAGCTGCCCCATACCCTGCAAGCATGCAGATAGATACATCCATCCCCCAGCAGAGCATCGCTCCTTCCCCTTTTATATCTGAGGTGCTGATGTCACCACCCCCCCACAACCTGATTGGCTGGAGAGTGCCGGGGGCGTGGCCTCCCTGCTCCACACCTCTATAAAAGGGGGCAGACACCCCCACACTGTGCAGTGCATCCCTGCCAGGAGTGAGCATGTCTGTGCATATACGTATGTACGTACATTATGATATCTTGTTTTAATTACATTAGAGCAAATGACTCCTTCCCCTATGGTTTATATCAGCACTTCGGGTTTGTAATTTATCTTGGCACAGTCTAGACTGGAGCCACTTTGAAGCTGTTTCAAACAGGATGAGAACAAACAATTTCTCCGCAGGGGCTGGGTGAGGGGAGCTGGAGGCCGTTCAGCTTTGGGGAGGCAGTGGCAGAGCCACGTCCTGACTGGGAACCTTCTGCTTCCCCCGCACCCACACACTGCTGCAGTCACCCCATGCCATGCTCAGGGCAGAGCTCAGCTCCTTCACCCTGAGCTCAGCTGCAATTCAACAGCACACGGTGTGTTTTCCTATAAACCTTATTGGCATCTCTGAGGCAGGAAATCTCTTCTTATTTTCTTCCAGTAAAAGTAATCCTGAAAGTGTCTTGACTTAACAGCTATAAACTGGAAGAACATAGGTTTAGACTAGATGTAAGGAAGAAATTCTTCACTGTGAGGGTGGTGAGACACTGGAACAGGTTGCCCAGAGAAGTTGCGGATGCCCCCTCCCTGGAAGTGTTCAAGGCCAGGCTGGATGGGGCTTTGGGCAACCTGGTCTAGTGGGAGGTGTCCTTGCCCATGACAGGGGGGTTGGAACAAGGTGATCTCTAAGGTCCCTTCCAACCTAAACCATTCTCGGATTCTATGACTAAAGTTACAGAGTCTCCCCATTATATGTATTTATTTTGGAGAAGCAAAATGCTAAATAGTTTCCTTAACTGGGAAGGATATCTTCTAAATCAACACCTTCAAGAACCCCAAAAGTTTGGGAACTCATTCCAGGATCAGCACAGCATAAAGAACAGGGCTCCCCAAGCAACCAAGAGGCACAAGAGGTATTGGAGCCCTCCCAGACATCATCCCAGCAACACTCAGAGCCCCAGGAGCAGCACTGCTCACCTGAGGGCTTCCACTGAAGTCCATGGAGAGGATGGAGCAGAACCATCCATGGAGGAGCTGCAGTTCCACAGGGAGGTCTGAGCCCATCTGAGACAGCTCCAGGCCCAGCCCCAGGCACTGAGCTTATAGGGATCCCACCCATGGGCAGGGCCCAGGTGGGGCTGCTCAGGGCCATCAGTGCCCGCCCCACGCCCGGCTCTCCCCACGCAAAGCACCATTCCCACAAACCAGGCCTGGAGCTGAGCACAGCTCGCATGGAAACACATGTGTTTTCCATATTTTCCACCCAAATGATGGGTTTTAAACATTCTAGCAGCACCATTCGCTTGGTGAAAGCTGCCGGGGTTTATGAGGGATCTCTCCTCCTCACGGCTTTGAAATGAGGCTGTAAACATGTTCCTGGGCTGGAGCTGCCTGCAAAGGGGCTGCTCCCTCCCCGTGTGCCTATTGGCTCCAATTAGCGCTGGCAGCACTCAGCTGCAAGGAGAAGGGAGAGCTTGTCCCTGGGAGCAAATTGATTTATTTACAGCGTTTTCAAAGTGAAATGAATGTGGCTTATTTTTTTTTATTTTTTTATTTTTCCAAATGAAGTTACCCATTTGCAAAAGAGAAAAAGAACCAACCTCTACATAGCTGAAAGCAGGAGGGTACTGTTGTGCTTTCCTTGATACAGAAATTCTGCTTTGTGATAGGGCTGCTGGCACCTCACTGCCAGCCTGGTCCTGGCCACGGGCTCTGCCCATCACCCCACATGATGATCCCATCCCTCTGCCAGTCAGCACCTGATGAGTGCTAACCCAGGAGCAGCTGGCACGTGGTTCACCAGGGCCTTGTGCACCACCGCTGTGCTGCCCAGAGTTCCAAAGGGAACAAACACAAACCAAAGATTTCCTTCTGCACAGATACCCATGGCATCACCCCAAAAAGCCATCATTTTTGTAGGAGTGCCACTTGGGTGTCGCTGAAGTTGATGCGGCAGGAGCCAGAGGAGCTCAGCCAAGGGGGATTTGGGTGTGAACGTGACTCAGCGGGACACAAACAAGCTGCCATGTCCCGATGTCCCATGGTCGGATACCGCATGGGGCTCTGGGCTCTGCCTCCCAGGGCTGCTGCAGGCGCTGAGCTCTGTGGGGCCGCGTTGTGCAGGGGAACCATCACCCCAGGGAAAGCCAGGAGGGAGCCCTCTGTGCCTAACAGGGTGCCACCATCTCCTGGGGGGGTCACCGGGCACCCCATTGCCTCCAGCACCCTGCCCATAGCTCTCAGGCACCGCTCAGCGGTGAAGAGGAAGGATGGGGCTCTGCAGGTAGCTGGGAGAGGATGCGACCCATCCTCCTGCGCTCTGCCCTGCCACCCGGGTGGCCGTACCCGTGCCTCAGTTTCCCGTGTGATGCAAAGCAGAGCAGCAGCTCGGGGCACCGCACTCAGGCTCTTGAGAGGAGTCAGGCAGAGCTGAGCGCAGGGCCCAGCACACCGCGGTGCTGATAGCAGGAGCGAGCCAGAGCCCCGCGGCAGCTGAATCAGCAAATAATTAGTAGGGCCAGAGCTGGAGGATTAGCCCTGCTACTTCCAGCCCTGCATTAACCCTTTCATCCTCACCCACATCACAGCGCTGAGGCTTTGGGGTCTCCTGTGGGCAAGTGCTGGAGCATGGCCGGGGTTGCCCGGGTGTCACCGCGGTCCTTGTGGCACCGTCCCGGCAGCGAGGTGAGATGTCAGCCTGTGCCTGGCGGCTCGTTCGTCCGCCTCTGGGCGGCCCGATGACAGCGCTTCCCCTTCTACCAGCTGCAAAAACCTGGCAGCTGATTTAGGAGAGCTCCCGGGGCCCAAAATGTAAACCGTTTTTCACCAGGAATGTATAAGCAAGCCATAAAATAAGGGATTTGGGTCTGGTCACATGGGACGGGCCTCCCATAAAATTGAAGCATTGATCTGTACTTTAGTGAGTAGCTCTGAAGCTGCCCGGATGATGGAAGACCTGAGCTCTAACAAACTCTGTAATCTCCCGCCATACATCTGAAGTGGCATGTTTGAAGTCCGGGGAGGAGTTATTTATACCATGTATATAATGCACGCTGAAGGGACATCAGCTGGAGCGCTGGCGGTGGGCAATGCTCGTGGCCGTGCTGTCGTCATCGCTGCACTGTGGGGACACCCAATGGGCACACAGTGGTGATGGCCAACGTGTCCCAAAGGTGCTGGGACCCAACCACTGCCCACAAAGTCACCATACCTCGTGTCCCTTCTGCTGCTGGGCTAGGACATGTCACCATGTCCCTTGGGTTGGCCCTTTCTGGTGGGGTCATTCCCTATAGCACCATGGTTCCCAGAGTGTCATCCCTCTCCTGGTCACTCTATTCACTATAAAAAATATAAATCTAGGGCTAAACAGAATGATTTATAAAATCCAAACAGCTTTGGTGAGGCCATGGGGAGACATGGGGTGATGGCAGCAATGCTTCATTTCAGCTGTTTCAAAAGGTGACTTTATTCCTGTCCAGGAGATGTTCCCTCTCTGTATTGAATTCACTTTCCATAATTCAAGGATTTGAGTAAAAAAATAGTTAAAAGCTGGAAAGTAGCTCCTTCAAAACCAAACTGAAATAACAGAAAACCAACCTGTTGGAGCCACCTAAAACCCTTCTCAACCTTTAAGCAACTTTCCTTGTAGTTTCCCTGCTTTCTCCCATCACAGTGCTGCAGTCCAAGCACATGCAGGATCTGAAGCTGTTCCATGGATGTTTGCCCCAGGACCCCGTGGTCCCAATGAAGGATACCCCATGGCTCCCCATGCCATGGGAACCCCCTAGACCCACACCCAGGGCCCTGCAGCCTGGGCAGCGCTGTGGTTTGGGCTCAGCCCCATTGTCAGGGGTCAGTGGGAAGCTGCCCTGGTGCAGAGCCTGAGGTTCTGCGCTGCCGACGTGGTTGGGCAGTGCCCGGGGCTGCTTGCCTGTTGCCTCTGGGAATCTGTGGCAGAGCTGCTTTAAAAAGATGCTTTTTCTCAACAGCTTCCAGGTGGCAGTTTTCTCTGTGGCTGCTAAAAACTGGAGAAATTGCAGCATTTTGGGGGTTCCTGTGGAGGAAAGCAGCCACATCTCCAAAGCAAATCAATAAGTGCTCTTCTCCGAACAACCCCCCATGCCCCATCCCCAGCCATCTCCATCGGGGCCGGACGATCTGCAGGGATGCACTGCACAGGGGCTGCCATTCTCGAAGCTCAGCCCCCAGCCTGCTCTCTGCAGAGCCCACAGCCCGTGGCGGGGCTGAGGCAGCCATTCCGAAATCCTTTGCCCACTTAAGGCAGGCTCGGCGCAGCAGCACGGGGCATAGCTGGAATGCTTTGTGCTGAGTTTGGGCTCTGCGCTCCCAGGAGCACCGGGACAGCTCTGCTTTGTCTCAGTGCTGAGGATGCAGTGCTGCTCCGGGACACGACCGAGCTGAGCCTCGCACAGAGCTTGGTGCCACTTGAGGGGGGATTAAGGCTGCACACCCGATAAGGGACACGGGGCTATGTCGCAGCCCTGAGGTGCTGAGCCCAGCACTGTATTTCCCAACTTCCATGGAAATCAGAGAAATTCAGCCCTGCTCCCAGCAGCTGTGCCGCAGGGCAGTGCTCAGCCCCAGCACAGTGCCCTGGCTGTGGGCAGCTTCACACCGACACTGCTGCAGCCCTGGGGTTATGTGACAAACCTGCTTTTGTTATAAAGAAATACCTTTTGAAAGGCTTTAAATGCAATCACTTAAAAAAGTTGTGCGTGTGTGTAAATAATCTGAAGTCTCCGGAGTGTTGCTCTCCTTACGGATGGTTCCTTTAAGCATCGCAGCAGCCAACACTGTGAAACGCACTCAGTCTCACAGGGCCTCCTCGGAGCATCCAAAAGCATCCATTACCCGAGCACTGGGGAGTTTGTACAAACGCTGTGAGAGTCACCCCGAGAACCGTGCCTGCAAATCCCCTCCGCTCCGATGGCTGGAACTGATTTCTGCCCGGCTAGTAAATGGTTTTGCTTAAAAATGTTGAAAACCATTAAAACCAGGCCGTGTGCACTTAGGATTGAGAAAATCCCACACAGATGGACTGCATTGAACCACGAGCAATTATTTTCTGCTGCTCTCATGAGTTAATGAGATCATCAGGAGTCCCTGGTGGCGTTTGTTCCCTGCAAACCTGAGCATCGGCGGCACAGGAACGCCTCTGAGCCCCGAGAAACTCTGGGGGAGGCTGCAGGCAGCATGGGCTGCTCCATCCCTGGTGCCTACATGGAGCTCTGCCCGCACTGCTCCATCCCTGGTACCCACATGGATCCTTGCAGTCACTGCTCCATCCTCAGTTCCCATACAGAGCCCCGTCCAGGATGCTCCATCCCTGGTACCCACATGGATCCCTGCCTGCCCTGCTCCATCCCTGGTGCCCCTATGGAGCTCTGCCCATGCTGCCCCATCCTCAGTCACCCTGCACACACCCATCAGCACAGCCCGGCAGTGGCTGAGGTCTGAAGCCTTATCAGCACCAGAGCCCTAATTACCCCCTCCAGGACAACGCTGCAGGCTCAGCCGCTGCCTTATGGACTGACTCCCTTAGACAGAAGCTGGTATTGTCCAGAT
>WBMW01001139.1:1083684-1119621 GCA_013396635.1 Penelope pileata | reverse complement strand
CCCAGCCCCAGCCCAAGTCACGGCTCAGTCAGGAGCAAGAGGGGACCTGGAGCAAAACAGCAAGGGCAGGGGGTGCGGGGAGGGACACGGCACTAATGCACCCAGCACAGAGGTGCTGGCACAGGGCGGGTGCTGGGGTCACCCCCAGGCTGGGTGCTGGCAGGGGAAGGCACCCAGCTCAGCGTCTGCTGCAGCCTGCAGGAGAGGGACGCACGGTGCAGCGGAGCTGTCCTTTAACGGCACTGAAAAAGCAAAGGGGCTTCTTAAATCTCAGGGATTTGGTGTCATGCAGCGCAGCAGAGCCAGCCCCAGCCCCAGCCCGGACTTGCTCAAGGTCGCCCCGAAGGTCACGGCCAGGGCCAGGGCAGCCACGGTGTCACAGGGCCGGTGACGCAGGGCAGGGCTGGGGGCAACCACCCCCTGCACCCTGAGCCCCGTGCCCCACACCCTGCACCCTACACCCCGCAGGCAGCCCCGGCCCTGCTCCGCACTGCAGGTTGGGTGCAGCACAGGATGGGATGTCCCCATGCAGGAGGGGACCCTACGCCAGCGGGAGGGTCCCCCCCCCCCGTCACTGCCCCCTCTCCAGCCCGCACCCCACTAATTAAGGCTCTTAAGGAAGCGCCTGACAGTTCTGGCCATTTAAGGTAGCTCCAGCCCCTCTCGGGAAGGGTAATTGGGTCATAATTTGTTTTTGGTGTCAAGATGGCGTCAAAGATAAGACAAAAATCTCCAGGTTTGGGGGCTAAAAAGACAGGAGAAATCCTGACCTGGGGCCGACCTCGGAGGAATGGCCACAAGCCCCAGTGAGTAACATGGCAGGTGAGAGATTTACAGCCGGGAGAGCTTTTTGATCCTCTCCCAACACTCGGAGCCGCTGAGCCCAGTTGCTGGCTCTCAGGTCAGACTGTCTCCTGCGAGCACTGCTCAGGTGGGGAAGGTTTCTGTCCAGCGCAGGGCCCCTCTGCTGCAAAGTTCCCAATATTTCTACTCGAATCCTCGTACTTGTGGAGCCACGTGATTCGGAGCCCCACCCAAAGAGGAGATGCATTCCCAACCCATCGCTGTAGGAGTCTCCAAGCACGGGGTGACGCGGCAGCCAGGAGGCAGATAAAGGCTCTCACACTCACTTCTTTTTAAATAAACCCGTACTCTCTGGCTTTGCACCCCTCTGGCTGTCCCCACTTGGGTCCATCAGCACCGTGATCTGCCCAGGCTGTATTGCTCCATGCAGCCAACAGTGCTGGAAGAAAACAGAGCAATGCACCCCGGGCAGCCTTCCCAAGAGCATCCTTGGCACAACAGCCCCATCCTCCTCCAAGTCCAGCCTGCGCTGCTGCACTCCACCGAGGGCCCTCCTCCAGGGCAGGGCGTTGGAAGCAGTGAACATTGGCTGCTCTAAGAGGCTGCTGGGCTTGGGGTGGGGTTGGCACACGTGCTCACCGTGGATTCTCTGCAGCGAGCAGTCCCCTCCGCACGCATCCTCGCTTGGGGAGCTTCCTTCTGCTGCTTGTTTGTTCGCGTGAGGAATTCAGGTCCTGACCACCCTGAAAGACTTTACAGTAACCAGAGAACCAGGGGAATTTATGGCAGCTGAAAGCTGAGGAATTGAGAAGGAATTTTTTCTTAGACTTCAGCTACCTTGACAACAACTCTCACGGCCCATAACTGACCTGCTGGGTCGAGGGGCTGGGTGGTGCCATGGGCCTGAGCTGCTGCACAGTGGTGTCAGCCCAGAGCTCCCTTGGCCACTCACTGCCCCCGCTCTGCTCCCACCACTTCTGTGCCCGCTGGGCAGAGCAGAGGGACGGGCTCGGTGTGAGGCTGGTGGCAGAGCACCAGGTGCTCCTGAATCCCAGCCCAGCTTGTGACATGAGGTCAGGGCTTACGGCCCATAAACCAGTGGAAATGGCAGGAAAACAAACCAATGTGTTCTACTGGGAAGGTGGGCTTGGAACAATGAGGACACCCACCCGGGGGGCACAGGGCAGGGAAGAGCTGCATGGCCTCGGTTTGGGATGGTGGGATCCTGGCTGGGCTCTGTGGCTGGGATGGTGCTGGGCTGTTCCCCCACATCTCCGTGCACCAGGGCTGCCTGCTGCCCCCAGCCTAACGAAGGCTGCAATTAGTGAAGCAAGCCCCAAACCGAGGGGATCGGGTTGCTGGGGGCTGCCTGCCAGGCCACGGCTGCAGGCTCAGCAGGCGCAGGGGCTGGCAAAGACCCAAAATGTGCTGCAAAGGAGCTGGCTGCAGGGCTGTGGGATGCAGCCCAGCCCCTTCCCTTCCCCATGAGTGAGGTGGATTTGCCCACGCAGGTGTCGAGGCCAGGAGGAGAGACAGGCAATGCTCAGACACTTCCTGTGCTCAGAGCCTCCTCTCTGGCCACAGCCTGGGTTGCTGAGCTTGGTAATGCTGTGCCCATCACTGGACCCTCAGGCCTCCTGGCTGTCCTACACCGTGGCAGGGTGAGCATCCCCCCACCCAGCTCCTCCCTCCTCATCTGTCTCACAGTTGCTGCTTTTCCCTGCATGGGCAGCTCTGCTTCCACCTGGGTGCACGCTGCTGAGGAAGCAGATCCTGGAAAACATTCCAAAAACAATTAAGTAAAAGCATACCAGTGGGCTTTGAGGTACTTAGGGAAGAAGCCAGTGCTGCTTGCAAGGATAAGAGACATGAAATTGGCTCCAACTCCTGGCAAAGTGAGATGAGTGCTGGCAGAGCCATGCAGTCACCCCTTATTGGATACATGAAAAATAACTTAAAAAAAAAAAAAAAAAGCCCTGAGGCTTTCCCCTCCACGCTCAGCCTGCTCTGCTCAACCACATCTCTAAAATCTAAAACAAAAAACCATTAAACCCACATTTGCATTTTTCCCCAGTCCTCTGTGCTGCCCTTTCTGCTGGGAAGCGGAGAACCGGAGCCTGCTTTCCATCAAGGCTGCGAGGAGGGCTCACGCTGCCACTCGGATGTGTTCAATTTCAATCTCCAACAGGGAAAAAAAAACCAAACCAACCATTTCTATCATCTGCAAATCCCGCTACAGCATCATCCCACTTCCGGTACCTGACAAACCCAGCCAGCTCCTGCCAGGAGCCACCCTGGGGACAGGAAGATGTCCCTGGTCCCCAGCTCCCAGCGCTGAGCTAACACTGCCCTCACACGGCAGCTGGGAGCAGGGGGATGTGCGGGTCCGGGCCGATGGGCTCTGGCTGCTGGCTGTGCAGTTTCTTGGTGTAAATACATGGCTTTAAGCACAAGATCTGTGGGTTGCTTGGCAGGGGGCCAGGATGAGATTAAGCAGCGTTATCCATCAGTCTGTACTAACCACAGATACACCAGCAGTGTTTCCATCACCAGAGTGGTGGAACTGGAGTTCCCAGTATGCTCTCCATGCTGAAGTCGTAACCTGCACAAGTGCTGCTTGCAGTTGTCTTCCTTCAGCCCTTCTGCCTTTCCTCCCCCCTGTGCAGCAGAAGAGCCCATGCTCACCGCACCACCACAATTTCATTCAGTTCTCTGATGTCACTTCCCCACAGTTCCCACTTCCTTACTACTAAAAGCGAATACCCTGGGGTGCTGGGCAGGGGGGGGGACCAAGAGTCTGCTGCAGGCAGCCCTGGCAGCAGGAACAGGCACCTTCTGCAGGGCTGGAAGCCACCACACAGCAAGAACAGCACAGCACAAGCTGCCAGCCTCCTCCCAGACAGCATCTCAGCCCTTGTGAATGGAGCCACGATGAGCACACAGCTCAGCGGGCTGCAGGACAGCACCAAGGAATAAGGGTTCAGGAGACACTGTGGGATTATTTCAGGGAGAGTTATCTGTCCAAATCTTCAGTGCTCATCAACAGCGCAATTTAACTTGACAATGAAAAATTCAGGTAATGTATTTTAAGTGTAAAGCTCTTATCATCCTTCCCTGTGAGAGCCCAGGTGTCTGAAAAGCTACACTACAACCTCTTTCCTGGCTAAATATCAAGGCTGAAACACACCTCAGTACCAGCAGAGACTTAGGAAACACCATGACAGGCTTCAAGAGAAGAAGCACTCAAGCCACAGGTTCTGGCATCACTCACTTCTTACTGCAGCAAAAACGTGAGGTGTCATTGCTGACAAAGATGATGGTCAAGATGAGGAGCAGGAAGGGAAAATGAAACGAAACAGCACTACATGGAGAATGATCTCTCCGCTTAACTGATCTAACGCTGTGCTGTTACATGTCAGCATTGCTCTGGAGCAGCACCCACCTTATCAGCTGGGCACACAGCTTTCACTACGGACCATGGGAGCTGAAAGTCATGCATGAAATGTAGGTAAGAGTGTATTGAGAAGGAAGCAGAAGCACAAGGCTGAACTAGATGTAAAGATCCATTAGGAAACACAAATCAAATGAGACATTGCAACGGACAGACTGATCATGATAGCGGGGGGAAAAACCAACCCTGTCATAGAAAAGTCCAACTTTCTCTGGAATGCGAGGCCACGCGGCTCTCCAGCTGATTCCATCTTGCTTCTGAAGCCTTTGATGCGTTGTGAAGGCTCCACGATCTACACCTTATCAACCCACACACGTTTGTCACAAAATGTCCCAGGACCCCGGTTTTCTACTCCAGGCTTGACATGCCCCAGGCAGCAGGTGCCATTCTCCCCTCCACGTCTGCAGTATTTCGAGCTACAGGGAGGTGGGTGGGAAATGACAGTGAGTCAGAAAAGCCTGGCACAAAACAACCACGCAGAGCAAAACTTTGTTGGTTCTGGAGCCACAAATGCTAAGGGCAGAAAGGCAAACACAAAAGGCAAGTTAGGCCTTGTTGCTAGATAGATCATTTATTAAAGTGAAATTCAGCATTTTATCTTTGTCAGACAGTATAGATTTAAAGTCTCATACACAGTGGAAGCAGGACATTTCCCACACCTCAGAGAAATGAGTTCTACAGTTTTGCTATAAGTTACTAAGTTGCTTTAACAATACACAGCTATATTACACAGTTAAAAATACAAGGCGTCCAAAACATTTGGCTTAAGATCAGCACAACACATGGAGGCCAGAAACAGAAGAGGGGACGCAGTTTTCTCTCCCAGTAAAGCCACTGAAAGACTCCAAGCCATTCTGCAAGCTACCTGCTGCTCCCCTCCCCTCCAGCTGCAGAGCTGACGGCTGTGGCTGGGACAGGAGCAAACCCAGCCCTGCCAGGGCGCAGCGAGGAGCTGGAGGTGTGCAGGATGGCCTGCAGAGCTGCTTGCAAGGGAAGTTCAGGTTTAAGGCAGGAGCCCCCCTCTTCTCCCCACACTTTCTTCAACCATTTAACGCGTTCCAAACAGACGTGTTCACAGTCAAGTCAAAAACACGAGACCAGGGACAGCTGTGAAAAGTGCGAGGAGTATCTTACATTGTAACAGTCCATTTGCACTTTGACAGTGGAAAATGAGATCTCCCCTAACTTGATAAACTAGAGATGGCTAAAGGAAATCAGTGACAAGGAGTGAGGCATCAATAACATTCCTTCACCTTTAGGACTCTTCAGTCGATGCTGTGGGCAGTGCAAGGACTCCTCCTGGTAGGGAGACCACCTCCTATTACCCACTCTGCTGAACTGTAGAGGCAAAGTGACGCTAGTGCTCCAGGGAAGTATAATGATCTGCCAATCTAAACAAACAGTCCTCCAGCAGACCATTCCTCTCCCCTCCAACTGCAGTTACCGCTGAAGATCTCCCATTGGTATTTACATTTGGCTCAACCAAAAGACATAAAGTGCACAGCTCCCCCCTCCTTCCCCTCTCATAAAACATCCATTACTAGAGTTAACGCAGAACAAGTCTTCCCCCATGTTGCTAACTGTGGAAGTGTGTTTTGTTCAGCCTTTCTGCGGGCCGTGCCCTGTTTCTTTTTCTCCTTGCCATCATGACATGCCTGAAAACATGCACTTACTGTGGATTATTTTGGCTCATGGTCTCAAAGCCTCTCTAAAGCCAGCCTGCACATAAGACCAACTTTAAATGCCAGACAACGCGTCAAGGTTTGCACACCACAGTATCTAGTGGTTTACAGCCACATTTCTAAGGAAAATCGAGACACCAGAGTACTGGGGACAAGCAGTACAAGCCCGTCCCCTCTGCTTTTCTCAGCCTGAACATCCGAAGCTCCTGTCAAAAGAAACATTAGCTCTTAATGCAATTGCTTACTTCAGGTTGACATGCAATATTCTTTGTGATGCAAAGTTTTACAAAAACTGCATTCTAACACAGCCTCCTTGGATATATATCTGCACTTTTCAGCCATCAGATTGCTGCTGACTCCAGTTTTCACATGCTTCAAACTCCCTTGAGTTGAGCTCAAGCCAATAATTACCAGCAATGTTTTTTTCTTCTTCCCTTAAAGCAAGCAGAGGGCCAGCATATAGGATGAAATTAACCCTGGTAGAGATGTTTCTGCATTATCTGGATTTCATGCTAATGGCTTTGGATCTGACCAGAGATCTAATGAAGTTGATGCAACTTTGCAATGAGGTTGAATTAGGCTTTGTAATGGCTGGAGGGCTTCAAAGACGATTCCTCTGCCCCAGGGTGAATGTCTCCTATGCAGACTTGTAAGAAATAAGCTTCCACTGTTATAAATGGAAAACGACGTGGTCATCCTCCATGCCCCAAGGCTTGTGCTCCATGGTTCAAAGCTAGACAGAATTTAAGGCCCAAATGTGAAAAGCAAAATGTAAAAGAGGGGAAAAAAACCAAAAAGCATCATAACCAGCCAAAGTGATTTGGGTCTTCCACCTTTCCAACGAGTCTCATCCAAAAGTGCTAAGAAAATGTCCTACCTCATGGCTTCACAAGTGTGAGGTTCAAACATTTGCTTTTAAGTTAAAAAAAAAAGAGTTGGAAAGTCTTTTTAATTGGCATGCAGCACAAGGAATCAAATACACAGAACGGTATCATACAGAATGACAATTGCATTGTTGCGTTTTTCTGGTTATTAGACACTAAATGCTTTTCAAGAATCACAGGCACCCTGAACATGGATATTGCTACTGAATTGACGTGTGATTTCAGTTTACAGCATTGGAGCCACAGAGTGGCTAACCCTTTCAACAAGACATCAGCTTTCATTTGCTCAAGGCGTTTTGCTCTAGCTAAGTTGAGAACAAGGTAATAAGGCATTTGCAAGGGTTTATAAGGCTATGGGGTCTGACAGCCAAAGATTCTTTTGGGTTTTTTTTTTTTTTTGGTATCTTGCCCCCAAGCTTTCCACCTTATAAACAACTGCTAATGGCTGGTAAACATCTCTTTATCATCATACTTCATTAAGAATTTTTTCAAAAAATTATAATTGCTTTAAGAGTGAAACCAAGGATCACATTTTACATCAATTGACTATTTTCAGAAAAAAAAATATTCCCGGACACCACCTCTGCACAAAGCATTCCAGTGAGTACACCTGAACAGATGGAACCTGCCACCACATTTCCTTGAAAAGAATTATTTTGCTGCTGGCTGCTAAAACACCCCAACAGATTTATTTACTCTTAGAAAGAAAACAAACAAAAGAAGGCGAAACGAACAACAAATCCCAAACAAACGACATTTTTACAGTTTTGGTCTAGCAGTTACAATGAGGCATAACTCTCTCAACTCATAAACTCATTTGCCCTTGTCAGACCACGCTGACTGATGTGGGAACTGCTCCACCCTTTCAGTAAAGAAAGGATCGGCATAATTGGGAAGTTTTAAACATTCATGAAATACCAATACAAGACATTCTCTCCTCATTCTTTGAGCTTCTCTCCTGTCAGATGTTCTTCAAATTCATACTGAATTGAACAAGGAAATGCTGAAACCATCACACTCCCCAAAACTTCACAAATGGAGCATGTACCATAACAGGTTATTTCTGTCTACAACGCAGGACTTAAACACGTTGAAGTTCATTTAACACCATTAAAGTATTAGCACACAATTCAAAGTTGATGTGAACAGCTTGCTTTAAATTGTGACTTGGTTTTTAAAGAGACCTTGGGAGAGCTTCACCAAGAGCTTCACTCATGCCTTACAAAACACACGATCCAGTACCAAGCTGGGATTGTGACCTGTGTGCTCTGTTCTTCAACAAAGCTTCATCCAGTTTTGGATTATTAAAACACTAGCCAATGGTTTCTACTGTCCAGTTTGCTGCTTAAGGCATGTTGAGAATACACTCTCTATGTGGAATCTTGGCATCAGAATGGAGACATTGGTTAGGACAGCACGAAAAAAAAGAGTGGTGCTTTAAATCATCAGATCCCCTTGTACAGAATTTGAGGTCACTGGAGAGCAGACAGTCATGACCAATAATTTCATAAGCTCCTTTAGCCAAAAGAGCTACTGTGTTATTTGTAAGGACACCTTGGCTTTAAATAACAAAACCAGAGATATTTCTTCCCACAGTGCCCAGTTTGTGAGCACCAGCATACCACCTTCCACTTCACAGAACTCCTACGAAAGCACACGTAATGCTCACAGAAGGCAAGTGCTTCCATACTTGTGCTTGCTCACAAAGGCAGATGAAATGCATCATGCTCCAGTCAGTTTGCTACCCTGGTTATGGTGCTACACCCATTTGTTTAATTCTGCTTCACATTAAGCAGAGCACACTAATCCACACGGCAGTTTTGTGACACCTGCTGAAGACTAGCTTCAGTATAAAATTCACATTGCTTGTGATTGATACTTGATCTAGCACAGAGATTAAGAGACAGATGTCTTAACCCATTGTTTCACCTACCATCATTGAGCCTTGGATACAAGGGAAATGTGTATAAGTGAATTGAAAGAACATTTCTACCAACATGATCAAACTCAGCAATTAAGTTTTCACCTTGATACCACATCCTGAGGAGCTGCAAAAGTCCTTAAATGCTTATGGACAATTTAGTAATGAGTTCTTAAATAAAAGAAATTAGAAAAAAGACTGTAGAAAGTTGTTTGGCTTCCACGCTGGGGAGAAAAAAAGGTGAAAAAAATCAATTTTCAGACTAGTCAAGTAGCGTTCACTGGAGCAGATTTGGTGAGCCGGAGCATTTGTAGAAGTCTGAGACTCGAAGCACTGACTCATGGCAAGACAGAGCACATGTAGGTGGGGAGCAAGCTTCAGACAAACTTCTGACTCACGCACCTTGATAATGCATTTTATCTCTGCTGCTATTCCAGTCCTACACCAAGACAAACTGTATTGTGTTTTGTGATGCAGTCTGAATCCAGTGAAAAAAATTCACCTGTGATCTAAATTGCATTGAGATGTAGATTTCCAGAAATGTTTTAAAACACCAACAGACTCTGCAGTCCTAGAAGTTTACTTTGCTTCCCCACTATCCTGATTTTTTTTATTCCAATGTGACTTTAAAATGAGGGGAAGAGAAGTCTTCAGAAACATGCCAGGCACATGTTTTCAAATATTCCTGATAAGAATTGTCTATACTTTTCTGTCATCCAGAATTACTGCATTAAAAAAAATTTACAATATACTTCAAAAGTTTATATATACCTAATATGCACAATACCATCTGTTCCTTCAAGGTCTCTCCTATTCCAAGTCTTGTTAGTCTTCATTCCAGTTGCTTGCTGCTTTCTGATTTCTGGTCCAGCCTGCTCTTGTTGTTCTTCACCATATAGATGAAATAAGCGAGAGTCTCTTTCTCATTCACAGGAATATTCCTGAAGTGTCGACTGACAGTCTAGAAGGGCAACATGTAAAAAGACAGAAATTTGGAAAGTTAGAAGTAATCAGAACTGTGGGTTCTCTGTGCTTTCCAGAACTGATTTTATGGCCACTGAGCATAATATACTTTTAGGCAAACATGCACCAATTCAAACTGTCAGTCCTCATCTACCTCTCTCTGTCTCTCTTTACAGCTGGAATGTGCCTATGAACAGAGCACAGTCTTGCAATGTCAGCAGTATTTGCAGCCAACCTACAAGTGGAATTTGGAAGCCAGAAAGTCCTCCTGCCAAAGTAGCATATTCCCTTCCCAGCGGCATTTCATGCTGAGATTATGTGGAAGAGTAAGCTCTCCCTGCATCTCAGTATTTTAAGGAGAGTGTCAGAAATATTGAAACACTTGGCTGTGTGAACCAGATGTAGCAAAGATTTAGAGTCCAAAGGAAAATACCCTGGGTAAGCTTTCACTGAAAGGAACCCCTGGGGATTTGCAATGGGAGGGTTAGGGTTCAGTTAAGGCTACCCATCTCAGATTCAAGTGGAAGCCATGAAACATAGCTGCTTTTTCCTCAGAAAATGAATGTAGAAAACATTGGAGCTGGATGAGACATGCTTCTTATACAGAAGAAGCTCTTTTTAGTACCCAGTACAGCTCCAGATATTGATGCAGGCTGAGCAATAAGTCACTCCATGAAGATTTATGGAAGTTTGAGTTTTCCTTACGGTGGGGTAGCAGCAGGAGTCTAAGAGCCTCAGGCAGCAGTGATTCAAGCATGGGAGCTGGACGAGGATCCAGCGTAGTGTCAAAGCTGCTCAGACTTCACAGGAAATCTGGGAAGTGTGTGACAACTTTAAGTTAGGCTTCCTTTAACGTTATTTTCTGCTTGCNTTTTTTTTTTTTTTTTACCCTCCTGGGCATATGCATGGTAAATTGCTTAAGTATGTAGTCCTTCATGGCAGGAGGCAACTGACAGACTGGTTAGTTACAACGTGATAAATAAGGTCTACTAATGAGGACACACGATCAGTCACCTTACTCCTACGTGCACTACACTACACATTCTCTATATTCTCTACACGCATTCCCAAGTTGACTTTGAAAGAACAAGAAAGTGTTCTGCTGTCTTTTTGGGTTGCTCTTTAAAGCAATAGCGAAACTGTTCAGTCTTTGGGCAGACAGTTGCGAAAACCTCAGCTTACAAAAACAACCTCGTTATCACTCGGTAACTGCTACAGTTCCTCCAAGTTTAGAAAAGGCTTTTCCTAGAGAATGCCTTCAGATCATGCTAGGAGAGAGAGCAGAGCAGATGCGCACCAAGCACAACCAGCCCAAATAACAGAGCTGCAGAGAGTTACTTCTCAATAAATATGATGTGAAAGAAACTGTAGAGGCCCTTAAGGAAAAGAAACCCTCTATTGACTTGCTAAAGAATCATAATATATCTGAACAAGGGAGGAAAATAAGGAATCTGAAGTCACAGTCAGTGATTTTGCCTTAAATTATAAGCAATTTCAACCAGTTCAAGTGGCTGTGAGGAAAGAATAAATAATAGGGGCACTTCTAATGGGTGACTACTGATGGGTAAGTTTTAGTTTCAGTAGAACAGCCATCTTAAGCTAAGACTCAGGCCACTCAAAACCAGGTTTGGTTTCCTAAAGGTAATAGACTGTGACTACAAGCAAGGAGGGAAAGGAAGCAGAGAAAAGCAAGTTACTAAAACATGCTTTAAAAAAACAGCTTCCATGTTTCCCACAATCATTCCAGGTAAAAGAAAGCACGCAGCTTTCTGTTGACACCACCTCCTGAGATCTGCCACAGAGCACATGGTACACGCTAGTGGGAGAGCCACTACGGGTATTAGTGTCCAAGAAATGGGCACTTCAGCATAGGAGCAAAAACAAATTTTAATAACAGAGATGACACTACCACTTGTCACCACTTACTTCTGCTAGCTGAGCCTTGTTGAGTCCAGGCCTAGTCTGCAGCTTATAATGCCTCTTGTAACGCCGCAGAGTATTCACTTGTAGCTGGAACAAGTCAACCTGGAAGTGATACAGAAAATAGAGGATGAGTACTACCCTTAGCATTTATTAAGCATAAATGCAGAATGATCCAAAAATAACTACTTCCTCCTCAACAGGACTGCTCCTTGCCCACATTCAGAACCACATCAGTTTGCAGTAGTGACAAATCTAAGTCTATTTTGTACTTGTTAATGCTAAAGGTCCAAAATAGCCTCAGGGAAATACAGAATTTTGTTCTGGTTCACATGCTGCCAACAGAATTGCTGGCCAATTTCTGCTCTCAATTACACCTCTGCAACCTCTGAGCAATGGGGAACCTTTTGCTCCCACAAGGTTTAAAGAACTCACACATAAAATATCAATTTAGCAAGCAGCGAACAAATGGTTTGTGACATAAGACAGAGTACAGAGATGGAACAATTCAAATATTTCAAAGGGAAGTGCACAGTTTAAAAGCAGGTTGCAGGGGGAGGCTACAGGAAGATGGAGATCATGTGGGAAATGTCATGTTTCAAAGACAAAGGGAAGTTTTGCCAAAAACCAAGAAGAAAATGACACGAAGACCGACACACAGCAGAGTTCCACATTCAGTTACATGATGCGTATTCCTCAGTTTTTAACCACCAAACAGCCTGCATGTACCACTGGCATTCTCAGCTACCAGCTGAACTTTCAGCAGCCATTCTGGTAACCGATGTCATGTCTGTATTGTAAAGTTTCAGCAGAAAACCTTATGGAATGGAAGCGCAAACAGCTACAACAAAGGATCATGTATCCTTCAAAACAAAACAAACCTCACTGCTTTTTCAAAACCTCCACACAGAGGTGTGTGGACACAGTTTTGCTGGAATTACATCTTTCTTTTCTTCAGAGGAAAAATGCCTTTTGCCAGCACGGGTGGCACTTCCAGCAGAGGGCTCTGCTGACATGGCCAGAACTCAGCTCCTCCACGAACATTACCTTTGCACAACTTTTTGCAACGTCAACAGTACCGGAATCATCACCAAAGCAAACACTGCATACAATGGGACAGACAAGAGATGGTTCTAGCATTTTGTAACACAGAAAGAAACATTCCTATTTCCTTAAAATAAATAGATGTTATAGATATGTCTATAACTTGAAGGTAATTTTAAACAGTGCTAAAAATACTATGTGCAGAGGTCTGCAGAAGCCTAATATCCCTGGATATCACATACCCAAACAGAGAGAGACTGACTGCAGACTCTGGTGTCTGCAAAATGATGCATGCTAGGTAACAGAGCACCATATCAGGACCCCCGTCACCACTGCAAATACAGTTTTCTTACCTTCAAAAAAGGTAAAGTACCTAGCAGCTCCCTGTTTGGAAGCAGTACATACATGGAGCTGTGCAGTTAGATTATGGCACCTCTTTTTATAGAAAGCTTTACATGACCAGAGAATTCATATGGGAATGATGAAGAAAATGAAGATATCACACATCAGATAAATCTTCCTGAAAAAATGAGAACAACTTCATAGTAGTTTCAGTGAAGCTGCAAACTAAAGCTTAATTATTTTCTGATGTATGAAAGTACCCAAGTGAAACTCCACCACGCTCAACACCAGTACAGCATCCTATGACAACTCGGTACCTACTGACCTCTGGGACATCCGTTTCGTGCTCAGGAGAGTCGCCTCCATCATCACTTGTCTTCCGTTTTCGTTTGTTTCGGACACTTTGAATAAAATTCTTGTGAAAGTCGCATATATACAGATGTCTCACCTAAGAATCAGAAGTGGCAAAAAAGCAATGAGAACAGGTAGTGTAAAAATGGCATTCAACAGCAGCCACTGAGACACCAGTTCCACAGAGTGCATGCTTACTACCTTATGACTAATGTTAAGAAATTTCTAATCTTAAACCCCAGGCATGAAAGATAACTCACATCACAAACATCACAGACAGGGAGAATGAAGGATTCAAGAGCTCCAGCTGAACCTGAACCTCCGCAGATAACGTATTTCTTTTTTATGACTGTAATCAGATGTTGGAAAAAAATAGTGGTCTGCCTGCAGGAAATGCATCTGCTTTAAGAATTACTGCCAGGTTACTACCAAGAAAAACATCGCTCTGTTCCAGCCTTGAGAACTTTCTGGTTTGAGCAGTGCATGAGATAATTAACGCAAGTCAAAGTCTACACAAAACAAAGTCGGCTAATTACCTGAGTTAAATGAAGTAAACTGAGAGCCAAAGTGTCTCTTCCTTACAACTTATCCTATCACAGAACCCACACTTTAACAGAAATTACCTCACTATAATTAACATGCATACAAAAAAGGACCACAAACAACCAAAATTATTTGATACCATAAGGTAAGAATAGGTTCAGGTGGAGCATGCAGCCTGCATTCAAAATCCCTTTCTGCAGCCCATCTTATACCCTCCCTTCGTTTCCAGTTCATTAACCTGATTTCATCTTTTTATCTGCAAAGCCTTGCAGCTGGCAACAAAGACTTTTTGATAAAGTGAAATAACTACACCGCTGCCACTGCTGGGGACTATGACCAGGAGCAATATAATTTTATTCCTAAGACCTAAAAGATTTCAAAACTAGCCCTTCAGTTCCCATGACATTTTGTATTCTGGCTGTGTAAAAGGGACCTAACCGAGGGAAGAAGGTACCAGGCAGACTCAGAAACTGCACCTTCTTTATTTGTCAGTGTTTTTAACCTGTAGAGATCAGATAAGAGCAGCACACCGAGCAGACTTCCGGCAGCAGAGCAGCTTCTGAGAAATGCCCCCTGCAGCCCCACGGGCAGCTCTGCTGTCCCTGCTCTCTCCCCAGCCCCCCCGTTTCCACCCGGAGCTGACAGCTGTCCCCCAGTGGCACCGAGCGGTCAGCACCCGGTGCCAGCCGGGCAGCACGCGGGGAAGAGCTCTGTTGAAGAGGAGCTCACGTTCTGAGTTCGAGCATTATTCGGTTTATTTTGAAGCCATCGGCTTTACTGTCACCTTCACAGAACGGATCGGGTTGGGAGGAACCTTGAAGCTCACCCAACCCCCGGCCGTGGGCAGCGCGGCAACTCCTTACATCAGGCTGCCCGGCCATTCTCCCTAATTAAAACAAGCCAGCGGTGCTTAAGGCACCGATCCGCGCTGTCCGCTCGGTGCGGCACAGAGCTGCAACCCCGCAGCGCGGAGCGGCTGCAGCACGGAGCTCCGCTCCCGCACCGCCCCTCGCGCTCCCCGTCCCCGTGCCGAAGCGCCGCGGCCGGTGCTGGGGGCGGCAGCCCGTTCCCTCCTGCCCGGCCCGACTCACGCTCTTGTCGATGTCCAGCTTCAGCTTCTTCTGCGAGATGCTCTTCTGGATCCGCTTGCTGAAGGACGCGTTGCCGGCGGGCCGCACGCAGCGGTCCCCGTCGTCGATGAGGCAGCAGCTCTGGCCGTAAAAGGGGGCGGCGGGCGGCCCGTCCCGGCTGTCCTCCTCGGTGCTGAACCCATTCATCGCCCACCGCCCGCCCCGCGGCCCGACGACAACCGGGGAGGGGCCGCCGCCCCTCGGGGGGACCCCACCGCCCGCTGCGCCCGCGGGGGGCCCCTCACGGGGGGGACCCCCCTGAAGCGGCCCTGTGGGGCCCGCTCGCCGCTGCCGCTCCCTCAGCGGTGCCCGCGGAGGCCGGGCCGGGCCGCGCCGGGCCCCGAACTGCCGCTGCTCGCGGGGGAGCCGGGACCCCTCTGGTACCGCTCTCACACACACAAAAAACCGCCTCCCCGGCGGCGGAAGTCCCGCCCTCCTCCCTCAGGCTTGGCGTTGGTTGGGTGGCGTGGCTCGAGGGGCGGGGCAAAGTGCTGCCGCTCGGCGAGCCCATTGGGCAATAGCGCTGTATGTCTGCCGCTACCGCACGGCCCCGCCCCGCCCCGCGTTCGCACGGCAGCCGGAAGGTCGGCGCGAGGAGAGAGGGGGCGCGCGCCGTTGCCAGGGCAGCGCCGTGCCCCAACCGCGGCCTCCGGTCAGCCCCGGGCCCGCGGCCCCACGGAGCCGCCGCCAGCGCCCGCCTCCTCCGGCCCTCACAGCACAGGAGGGTGCTGCGGCGATGGGGAAACAACATTCAATATCTATCTGTGTAGTTACACGGCAGAGAGAGCGAAGGGGCTGAGCTTAGAACTGCATGTCCCGAAGTGAGCTACCAGGGAGCCCCAGTGCACTGCACCACACCGGGGGGAGAGGGGCAGAACTGCGCCTGCAGCACAGCCACCAGCAAGGAGAAGGAAAGCAGCAGGGCAATGGAAAGCAGCAAGAAGCCCCCAGCAATAAAAGCCCCGACCTGATTTTCTGGGAGCTGCCCACCTGGAGCAGCATGCTCCTGGCAGAGAGCATCCAGCCCTTCCCTGCTTTTGGGAAATGGGAACCACCAGGGAGGTGACAGCACTCGGGTGGTCTCAGAGTTCCTGACAGCAAGCTAGTGTTATCTTAATGGTACGAATAAAACTCACGTGTCAGGCTGGAGAAACCTTGGGTTGCCAGGCAGGGCTGCCTCGACATTGGGAAAGCTCGAAGCAGAGACTGCAGGGACAGATGCTAACAGCAGCGAGCAGCTAGATAGAAGGGAACACGCTGCTGACAGCCAGGACTCCCTCCTGTCCCCATGGGGAGATGCTGAAGGGCTCCCGGGACAGCCCCGCAGGGAGCAGCTGGGAAACAGGCACAGGCAGTGCCAGAGAGGTTGGTACTCACCATCCCACAGAATTTCGTTTCTGGCTGCAGCCTCTGGTCCCATGCAAATGAAACCATTTTCTCTTTGTTTTGCAGCATCTACTAAGGGAGGAAAAAAAAACCAACCACGTCTGCTCCTGTCACTGTTTGTTAATTCAATGCTAACTACCTCCAGCTCAGGGTAACACAATGACATCTTTTCATTTTTTCAGAAAAAAGTACATGGAGGTCTTCCTATAATTGCGGTCTATTTCAGCATATTTATCCTCCTGGGAACCTCAAGATTTCACAGTCTGCTAGAGCAGAACTAGCTTGCTGTAAAATAAACTGCTTCACAGAGACATTCTTTATTAGGTATCTATCACTAACCTGATCTAATAATTCTTTGTGGGAACTGCAATGAAGTGAGAAACAATGTTTCATAAACCCATCAGCGCTGAGGCAGCTTTAGTGCCTCTGAAGCCGTGATAGCCTGCCCATCCAAGTCAGCTCTCTAATCAAATTAGGGAAACCTGCACAGGCCCTTAAATCTTAGCTGGAGCAGCTCTACCCTCTAAAGATAGGTCTGCAATGTACCTGTCATCTGGAACTCACTGTTTTAATGGCGTCATTCACAGCTCTTGAGAAAGAAATGTTACTCTCCAAAGAGGACGTGCTGCAAAAGATGCCCTGAGAAGAAGCCTTTTTTCCACCTCCAGTCAGAAATCATATAATTTCCATTTTCTCTGTGCTGGGGCCCATGGAAACACAGCACCAGTGGTGCCCCAGATTCACACTCAGCATTTCTAAGGTGGTGTATACTGAGTGGAAGGTAACACTGTTAAGATGCTTAAACTGCCACAACCCTTGGCACATGCTCTGCTGGGAAATGTCTCCATGGCCCACAATCACAGCACAGTCTTCCCTTAGGAGCATGCCTTGCAGCTGTCTGCTGTCCCCAGAAGAGCAGCCTTTCCATACCTTCACACTTGCATTTTCACACATGCTATTGCCACCTCCCAGTTTATTTCACTCTTTTTTTCAGTTTTACCCCAAGGAGTATTTAAAAACAAGTGTTGGGAAGGCCACAAAAGAAATGAGGTGGTGGCATCTTTGGACATTTCTGGAGAAGAGCACTGTGTGATCTGGCAGGAATCCTACGGTGCAGAAATGCCAGAGCAGGTAACGGAGCTGCTTCTTGTAAGAAGTAGAGAGAGAAGGGAAATCAATCACCAGGGTAAAACAAGTAGGGACAGTCATTTCTGCATACACGGCTTCAGAAAACACATTAAAAATTTATTTTAAATATATTATAAAAGGAAGTCCATTCAACTTTAAAAACACTAGGCATTCTATCAATGATTCCCAGTTTATGAAAGCTACTACATTAAAGTGCTACAAGTCCTTTACCACCCCCAGATATTAGGCTGTTGGTCCTAATATGCACAGAAATAAATACACACTGATTCAAGAGGCACCATCCAGTTTTACAGATAAAATGCATGCAGCACGAGGAATAGACGAACTGAGACCTTATCACCAAGATTCTGGAGAATGTATCTTGAAACCAATTCCCTTCGCCACCCTACAGGCTAAAGCTATTTGCTGCTTTTATTGTAAGGGCAAACATTTTAGTCTACTAGCTTGATCAGTTTTTTTTTTTTTGTTTTTTTTTTTAAAGCTTGAACTTTTGTGGTTGAAGTTCTCATTTGCTTGCTCACTAATTGGGATTAGAACTTTTTTTCCTAGAGTTGAACTAGTAGCTTTGAGACCACACAGATCCAGTGTCTGGAAAACTGCTGGAATCACTGAAGCCTTTTGGATAATACAGAAGTATCAAGAAAGCTCAAACGCAGTGAGCATGCTCAACTAGCAGAGGCAGAGTTAAACATTAGACATAGGATTTTCATTAGGATTTCTGTAATATTTCATTGCCTAGTTTCATACATAGATCTCCAAGTTAGTGTGACACTACAAAGGAGCAATTGGAATAGGATGTATTTCCGTTACACTTTCTAAATTTCAAGCGAATAAATCAATCTGACTGGTTAATGAAGAATAGGAAATGAATTGACAACTGAGTGCTGAATGCTGATGGAAATTTCAGATCTCAGCTTTCCCATTCTCCACCCATTGCATATCTCCCCTCCACTTGAACCAGGTGGAGATTTGCAACTTGTTCTAAAAGTGCTGACTCGACACTTAATAAGGTAGCAAACAAAGCACTTAAAGCTAAGTCTTACACAGGTTAGGACATTCCAGCACACAGACTCACCTTGCTTACGATCAAGCACTAGGTCTGATCCACTGGGACATGGAGCAGGACTCAGTGCTCCTGACACCCAGTCCAGCTCCCCTTCAGCTGTATCTGTCCAGTGAAAGGCCTTTCAAACCTACCACAGGCTCTGACAGTAACCTAAAGCTATTAATCATTTTGACAACAGTTTGCTAACTATTTAAAGAAGCTTGTCATGCTAAATAACTGTTTACACAGAAACCTAGCTTGCTGCTTCTCAGGTAAGGACCAGCTTAGGCACTATCAGGCTCCTTTGTCACAAGCGGTTAGAAACACAGCAGGTGAGTAGGAACATGACCCACAGCAGCTGGGAGTGGATGGCACACTTGGATCCCCTACTGGCAAAGCTGGAGTGTTTCAGACATAACTTTACCAGCGCTCCTTTGACTGAAAGAAAACACGACAGGCTGACTGCTAGAGGCTGTCTGTTCTCTCCAGTCAAAACCATTCAAGTGCCTGTCCATATCTTGAAAGAATTTACAATATAAAGGCTTCTCCCTTTTTACCCAGCAGTTATGCAATTGTGCAGTATGACTTAGGAGACCTCCCTCATCTCCCCTCAGTGATGCAAGCCAGCAGATCAAGCCTACTGTAATGATCCTGCTACGAGAACACCTGTGTTCCTGCAGTACTGGTTGCTAGTGGTGCCTGTTTGACTTCAGTACACTGATGTATCAGTGCAGCAGGGAGGAGGAAAGTCTGCTGACTCAAGCTTCCCAGCAAAGGAAAGCAAAGTCCTGTGCAGAGGCATTACAGTGAAACAAACCAGGAAGAAGGTTAAAGGGAGAAATTGCTTTCTTGCTACTTCTGTATCAGATTTGACCATATCCTTTTTAAAGGTTTCTCAGTGATGGAAGGTGTCAACTTTTTGTAAGACACTTCTGCTACAGATCTCATATGCCCTTGAGATTATTTGTGATTTCCAGTTGGGATACTTAGAACATAAAATGCAGGACCTTGCATGCCAGTGCAACTCATCAGCCCAAGGGCTAACCAAGAAAACCTCTGGTCTAGCTTTAGTCATTTCAGCGTACCAAAAGGAAGCTGCCTCTCTTTCCAGGTCTTCCTGTCAGGAGTGGCAACGTTTGTCCTACCCACCCCCAAGACATTACTGATATATCAATTTAACGGAGGAAACCCAAGAGCTTCTGAATTACTGTCATCCACACAAATTTTGCACTTAAACATTTTAAAAAAAAGCACACACACAAATACTGCATGAGTCAAGCTTTCTCATACATCCTCATCTCCCCAACCCCTTCCCCTCTTCTCTCTTGTCCAGCAAGGCACTAGGAAATGGTTCAAGTTTAAGCATTTGCTGTACATTTACATGTAAAAAGGCACATCTTTATTTCAGTGATGCTGTATTCCTCTTTCAATAAGGCTCACTCTTTCTCCTACTATGGTGTGAAAAAAATAGTTAGATGCCCAGGCATGAAGGACACCTTGCACACATAAGGTCCTCAAACCTATTACTCTGTCTGCAGGCCTTAGAGATTAGCACCTGTATAAAACAGCAAGAGCTTCAAGAGCAAATCAAAGTATTATTATGCAACATAACACATCCAAGGATCTCACTTGTCTAGGATTCTGATATTTAAAAGCAGCAGAATTTATGCAGCCATGGAGTGAGGGCTTGGTTGAATATTTCTGGGGAAAAAATGAAAAGCATTTATTTTGCATTAGATAATCACTGGTATTTAATCTCCAGTCCTGGCTTGCATGCAGATATGAAGATGTATTCATGCTTCAGAAATTTTGCTTACAAATAACCCAAAGTAATTGGAATAATTAACCAGTTTGCCCAGCAAAGGCTCAATTAAAGATGTAGACGGTGAAATACAGCTTCTATTTCTCAATCAGTGGATGGCTGGCTATAATAAGTCTTATTAGTCAGCAAAGCCTCTAGGGTACTGAAACTTACAACTGATGGAAACAAATTAATAGCTCAGAGCCCAGTGAGCCAGTCAGAAACATACAGAATTTGTGGGGTGCTTACAAATTCAAATCCCCATATCTTTAAGAAACAGATGAGATCAACGATACTGAGAAGGACCCAGTGGGACTGGTCACCCTAAAGCACCAGTTTCCATGTACTGATGGCAGGTTGTCAAACATGAAATGCCACAACATCCCCTAGTCTTTCAGGGCATACTGCTCCAGGCTGTTCTTTCTCACCAAATTAAGATCACTCTGTGGTAAAAGACCTGCTCATTACTGTAGTTCTCTCGGAAGTAAGCGTCCAGCAAGCCAAGCAGCTAGGACTCCAAAGCTCTCTTCACAAGGTGAGCCCAAGTACAAAGCAAGCCATGCATTTTAGAAACAGAAACTAATCCTCTCATTAGAAAACAAAAACGCACAAAGCTGCAAGCAGAATGCCCTACAGTCCGTGTATATCACTTGCTGATTGTGTTGCAATTATTAAAAAGTAAAAATTGCACTGTTCATGGACAAACAGCTTCTTGTTCCACAGGTATTAAAACATTCATAGAGACATCTATTCGGGCCATCTAGTGATCCACAGTCAGCATTACTAGACTAATGAAAGCATTAATAACTTAAGGAAAGTAAGTCAGACACAAAGCACTGGAAAGCGGTGCTCTCCCCCACAGAAATGAAAAGAGATTCTCATCATCAGCATACTGTAGTTACTGAGGACATATGACGTCAGCTCTGACACTGGTCTCACCTCCATAGCAATGCTGCTGCAGAACTGTCTCAAGGAAGCCTAGATCTTTCCTTTCTCCACTCCCAAAATGTTAGATGCTAATATATTTGGCAACCCCATTCCCAGCTGCGATGCAGTGCCCAGTTTTCCCCTGCTCCATGACTGCATGCACCAGGTGAATTGGCAGAACAGATCAGATATGGCCTTGGTTGTGAGAATACAAGAGGTGTAAATGATTTGGAGCCTCACAGTCAACACATCAGACTTGAGAGCTAGGAAGGAAGGTAGTTCTATCCTTGTCTGCTTCCACTGTACAGACACAGCACTATATGGCCTCAAAGACATCTGAAATACGGGTAATGATCCCACAGTTGGCAACAGGAGAAAAGGCTTCTTCTGAAGCTCTGCAAAGGAGAGAGCCAGCCTGACTGATACTCGACACTAGGCAAAAATCTCCTTCACTTCACAGAAGAGAAAGATACAGCAGAGCAGAGCTTTCCTGGCCGAACAAAAAGGTCAGGTCCATTAAATGTGTTTGTCAAGAGTCCCAACGTGGTGTACCACTCCTACCCTGAGTACTTTCAGACTTTCCCTCCCAGATCTGGTTGCACACTACCTCCTCCTGCAACATTACTGAATGCACAGCTGGACACTGTGCAACTGGACAACCACTGGAGAAGGGCTAGTTTTATTCACGTGGGCAGCGTCTTTGCTAAAGGCTAACTGCACTGTCATTCACATTTTTTACTAGAAAATGTGACTGCTGCCTTCAATATAAGTTAGCTGATTTATTAAATGTCTTTGCAACAGTTTCATTTTAAACCAGCATGTTTTTTTTTAAACACTTACTTCAGATAGACTTCATACCAATGGTCCTCCATTCATTCTTCAATGTCAGCACTTCTTTCCAATTTCTGGGATGACACAATTCTGGTTCAGTGTCTGGTAGACCCTGCAGCCAAACTAGAAGGGTAACACTGCTAACCGACTGCAGAAGGAACAAGGCATCAGCTAAACTGGCCCCTTGATTCTACATCTCTGCTTAAGCAAACAGATTTCCAGTCACAAGAAGCTGTAGAGTTCTGTGGATGTTGGGAAAGGAAGAGAGAGCACATTCCCACAAGCCTAGAACAGCACCAACCACAGGACTCATGGCTGGAATAAACTACAGACTGATGAACAAATGGATAAATGCTAATCCCAGCCCTGACTTAATTATCCTGAATTAATTTGCTCACACCAATTGTGAGTTAAGTTAATCTCTAAAGGAAAAATGAAAGTTGCCTCCACATTTAGCTCTGAGAAACCCTCGAGGTGTCCATGGTATGAAGATGCTGAATAAAAGGTGAACTTGATATCCAAAGGCTCTTAAAAATCTTAACCTGTAAGAACAGTGCTCACTTAAAAACTCTCTGCTGATCTTTCACCTTGAAGACTCAACAGTGAGTGACAAACTGACTGCAAAGTGAATGGACCAGAAACCCAGATTCCTCATTGCTAATAACGACGGCAATAACCCCAACACTTGGCTGCACTTCTCCTAGAGCTCGTTCCTTTACCAGAGCTCTCATTTGGAAAGTAATTACAGTCAACCTGTTTGAAATATATTTTGATTTAAGGAAAAATAATATTCATTTCATTTTACATTTTGATGGCCTGTTTCTTTTTTTATGTCTATGACATCAGAAAATTAAATTTTGTGTTCAAGATTTCACTTAGATGGACTTTGGAAGATAAAGCACCTATGGGGGAACGCTTCAGCGGGTGGTGTAGCAGCTGCATGAAGTACTGTACTTCGAGGGTCCTAGAGAATAAAATCATTTAACAGCAGACCCACATGGGAAATAAAACAGTGAAAAAAAAAAAAAGCGGTTTGAATCACATTCAGATTCCTGTAATAACAGAGTTTCTATTCCCATCTCAGCACAGAAGTGGCTCTGGCAAAGCCTTTAGATTTCCACCATTCCCAGAAGAGAAGGATGCAGCATCTTCACAATAAAGACTGGCCTGCTAGTTTACCTTCTCCTGAGATTCTCCCTTTTACCTTCATTAACTGTTAAAAAAAAGTATTCTTAAAAAAATTTTTTTTATAACCCTCCCCAGTAAAAACTATAATTGTAAAATATATATATATATATATTCTCAGTCTTTTAAAGATCAAGATTTCTGTTAAATTTTTCCAAGACGGTTGAGTTTGTGTGTTCAAATATCCACTGCTGCGTTGGAGATGAAGGATTGCAGCTGTTCATGAAGATCTTTCGGTCACTCTCACTGCAGTCCATACAGCTGCTGCTTACCGGGTGGTACAGGGTCTTGTCCTGGAGAAGAGAGATTTTGTGAGGTTGCTAAGCAGAGCTGTTTTAAAACCAACAGAAAGAACTCTTAAAAACCAAGGCAAGACACTTTGTCACTTGACTGCATCCGAAGTTGTTCCACACTTTACTGTTTGGCAAGTGCCACATCCAGTTCCACCCCTTGTGACAGCATTGAGCCCAGTGCTAAGGTGTGCGCTGGGAGCTCCCAGCCTGTTCCTGCGGGCAGGTTCTCCAGGGTCACACCCTGCTGCAGCCGCTCCGCAGCGCTCTGCATACAGATCTCAAGGACTAGGACGTGGCATTAAATCAAGAATTTACTTACCTGTTTGAAACAAAAGAACTGCTTAGTAGGAGGATGAATAAATCCTTATCTACTTTTGGCATGATCTTCTGGTGTTCGGAACAAACCAATAAACACAGCACACCTCTTTGCAAACAGGTTTTGCAAGGACATTGCGTCATCTCACTGCCAGCTGCGGACAGGACTGCAAGGACAACGTCCTTTTGCTTAGCAAGCCCTGGAGAAGCACTGCCTCTTGCTTATCAAGGGTTATAAATGGCACAATGACAACAGATGAAGAGGCAACTAAAACATGGGTGGGGACATTTTAAGGAAACTCAGGTGCATAGAGGCACCTCGACACCTTAAATAAGCATACATGCACACACACACACTCACTCACTTTCCGGTATCTCCAGAGCTGGTTCCCCTTCATTCCATGACAGTCATAGAGGGTCACAGGGCTGCTGTGGGAAATGGCATCAAAACAGAACTTCTTGGTATGCTGAGGATCCCCGGGACGGATGTCTTCTCTCCAGCTAAATGTGAAGACCTGCTAGGACAAACAGGGCCCTCAGGACAGCAGGTATTGGGCACAGTGCTTTCACCAGCAGAAGGACATTCCCTTTTCCCTACAGGGCGAGCATTGCTTCAGCGAAGAACAAAACTGGAGAAAAACTGCTTCCATCTCTGGGGACAGGGACTGCTGACTCGGGGAGTCTTTAACAGCTACCTGCGGACTGCCACGCCGCATGCTAAGTGAGCCTGTGCTGCTGCAAACAGCCATGCTAGTTAGCTTGGGTACTAATAGCAGATGTGAATGTCTCTGCAATGCAGACATACATCACGGATTAAGTGAGCAGCTGACCAATTACAGCGCTTCACCGCTAGCGAAAACGGGGGAGAGCTACAGGAGCTCTGAGTTATCGCTGGCAGTAAATATCCAAATCTGTGCAGACAGCCTGCAGTCACCTTGAGAATAGTTTGCTCCATGCCTTATGGCTCAAGGAAACTGGAGGTCCACGGCTCCCCACCCCACTCCATAGAACTGTCAGAAGGGTAAACACCAGGGCAGGGCTCCCTGGTGCTCTCTTCTATCAACCCTGCAACAAGCTCTCAGCCTTTCCAGACCTCTTTGTTGGGCTGAAGTAAAAAGAGGGATATACTACAGAAAAGAAAAAGGGTTTTAGCTCCAGTAACTGGGCATAACCTATCAATGCCTGGCCAAATCGTGGTTTAATGAAAGCTGCTGGATGCCAGCACTTCCTTAATCCACAGTGCTGGAGCATGAGAGAACAGTTGGGGGATGTATCCCCACACATACTCTGTTCTCTTGGCACGTGTCCCCAGTGGAAGTGGCTGTTTTGGGGGCTCCTTTTGGAGCTGGGTGAGGGAACAGCCCTCTCCTCTGAGAGACCTCATGGAGTGCTAAGATAGACCAGTAGTGAGCAGAGTGCTGCTATGCAAAGCAGCGTGCCCAAAAACTTCTGCACAAAGAAGCTGCTTTGTTCCCGTCCCCCTTTAAGCCTCTCCTGTGAGAGAAATTACCATAATCATTGAGGCTCAGGGCTACACCAAAGTCCAAAACACATTCTCCTCCTAACCATAAGCCAACACTAATTGTTCAAGATCCTCCTGACACAACACAGGCTTAGTTTTAGACTGTGCCCGAGTAAATTGGTTTCTAGTTTTCATGCATCAGAATTGATATGCAGCAACCCTTTATCTCCAGCTGAAGCCATTCCCCTGAAGAGTTACGCATGGCTCAGTAATAGAGGCATTGTTTTCTTGATCTTCTCTCAGCTCAGCTGCTATAGTTTAGACAAACTAATATTTCCCTCCTTCTGTTACAATAAAGCTGTCGGTCCTGGCATCTTATATGTCGAGAGGGTGAATCTATAGCCAGGACGGTTTCATCTCTCTCCAGCAGTGGTTGGGTGTTTATAATGCATTTGCCTCCTGTCAGGAGGATGATAGTAAGCAGTTATTGAATGCTTCTGCAGGTTCATTAATATGCATGATGCTCCTCTATCACTTCTTTCAGCACAACCTTTGAAGTTAATATTCACTTTGTTATGTATTACAGCTGCCTTGTTACTGGTTTCTTTTATTATTTTGGCATATTATTTTCTTGGGCTTTCTTTTGTTCAACCTGAGAACTTCAAAGCCGAAGTAAAAGCTCTGCACAAAGTTGGCCAGGCTCACAAGCACATCACATCCTGCTGCCAAAGCCATAAAAATGCCATTTGCACGTGACCTTGGGGTGCACAGCACCCTCCATTACCTGGCAGTTCTGCAGTGGCCTGGCTTCTCAAACACTGACTTGTTCTGATAACTTTCCACCCCAGATGTACCTAGGAGCAGAAGAGTTATCAGAGGGACTGTTACCTGCACGTTGTTCCACGCTGCCTCTCCCCTGTCCTTCACGCAGCTTTCCAGCCTCAGCGGGGACCCCAGGGCTCCGTGCTTCGTATCCACACACAGCCCGGTTCCCACATTGCGTATCTGAAAGATTAAATTAGCGTCTGAGTCTCCTCTTATCAAGTGACAGTCAGGAGGAAAGAAGGCTTAAACTGCTTCAAATCGTGGCAGCATTTGTATGAAGACGGCATTAAGATTTCTCACTTCACTGTGCATCTGAGCAGGCAGTAACAGCTAGAGGAAGGCAGGAGCTCAGAGCAGACCCATCAGGATCCAGCTGTAAAACAAGCTGCAGGACACAGCAAAAACCACCAGCTGCAAAACTGCAGAGCCCACTGTGCTGCTGTAACAATCCAATACTTCACTACTGGGGTGAGTCTTTCCCTAGAGCACAGCTGACTTTCAAGAACAAGAACATCTTTCCTGGCTTTCAGATGAAAAAGTGAAGGTGCAGAGTAGGTAAAAACAGTTGTATAGCCCTTTGGAAAGACAAGATCTCTACTATTGCTCGGCTGCCTCCTCTTTCTAGTTCTCCCTGTTGACATGTTCTGCATTTTACCATATACACAGCATGCAGACCAAGTCCCACCTCGCTCGTGTTTGTTTATGTCTGTTTGTGCACTAATAGAAGCTGATGCTTAACTGCAAACCAGTATAGTGGTATGGGAACTCTGGACTTTGAAACATATCAAGCAGGATCTCTGAATACTTGCTTGTCACAGCAAACCAGTACTGGAGTACAGGGCTAAGGCAACCTTAATGTACTGAACAGAGCCTTTGCCCGCTGCAGATTTCAGAACAAAACTTGCCTCTCCCCAGGCAGCTGCTGGAGGCTCCACCGGGGGGTAAAACTTTGGCAAGTCCCACGCAACCTCACTCATGAACCACTTGAAGCTCTTGCAGTTGAGGTTGTTGCGGAGTTCCTTCTGCGCTGCGACGTCCCCTGCAGAGAGGTGCCGGTACTCCGGCCTGCGCTGGTAGATGTACTCTGCGTACTCGTCCATCCACACCTCAGCCACCCGCTTCAAGTTCTGCGTGGGTAACAGCCATGTGTGAAAACCAAGGGGAAACAACACGTGAGAACTCTCTGCACAAACTATTGGCATTAGCATTCAGAACAGCTCTCCTGTTTCAGCTCAGAAAGGATTTTCATTCACATCTACTCTCTCTCCAGCTTTAGGGCAAAGATTATTTTTATTATTTTCTAGTTCCAAGGGACTTTTAGGAAGATATTTTCAGCTGAGGTCAAAAAAGAATTCTGGCGCTTAGCCATTATATCTAGTTCCTTGTGGCTAAGGAAAACAACATTAATCAAAAGCTGGGTTTTTTTTGTTTTTTTTTTTCCCTCCAAAAACAAAGCAACTTGGAAAATGATGCCGGTAAATACCACTGGCCACTCAAAGGTCCCTGACAAAATGCTCCTTAAATCTTTCCTACTGCGTTTTGTATTCACCTAAGAACTGGATTTGCACTACTCCCTTCCAGAAAGCTTCAGTTCACACTATTCCTTCTTACCACTATTTTTTGCTTTCACTGTGTAAAAAGCTGTTTAAGAGAAACACTGAGATACAGTGGGCATATGCATCTTTCAGGTGAGCACCCCTCAGAACAGAAGCAAAAGGTTTACTTCCTGGCAGCAGTGTATTTCACATTGCTCTGCACAACAACCTCACAAAAAATAAAAACCAAAAACCACAACAGAAAAATCAAGCCTTTCCCATCAGCGCTAACTCAAATTTTGTATTGGCTCTGCAATAAGTCTTTCATATCTTCTTTTGGGAGAAAGACGCATGCTGAACTCAAGTATCTCTGTACTGCTAAAACAGCACCTTAACCCACTGTGCAATTCCAACACAGCGATGAGCATCACCCTGGAGATGCCCGCCCTGCTGCTCACCATAAGGCACTCAGGAGACCGTTGGACCTTGGACTGCTCTCTGGCAACATCAAGTACATTCCTGGTGCCACACAGCAACGTGCCATGCGCGGTCGTGATCCAACAGTACTGCTCACCTTGCCTGAGGGCACTCAGTCCAGCAGTGGCCAGCCACTGCCAAAAAAATGAGGATGTTGAAGTGAGCAGCGAGCTGCCCCTGCCTCAAGGGCAGCCGGCACAAAACAGGAGAAGCGTTCGTCTCAAGGTGACTTTATAATCTCAGATGACAAGAAATAGCCTTCCCTGCACCTGTCCACCACTGCCTTCCAGCGCTGTGGGAGTATACGAAAGTCACATACTAAATCAAAAGAAACATAGCTCCTTCCTGAAGAGATGGCACAGACAGGAGAGCACTCTGTCCCTCTGACAGGTCATTGCTGGGCTGAGTAATAAATCCAAATCTGTAACTAGGCAGTGCTATTAAGCTGAGAAACATTTTACCACTGTGCAAGCCCTAAGACTGCAGAACAGCAGGGTGCCTTTCTGTGGGCTCTAGTTTCGCAGCCTTCCTGCTCCTGTGATTTTTTCTCCCACCAGAGGGCAATGCAATCCTTTCTCAATTTGAGAAATTAATTGGATAAAGCTAGCCCACAACAAGCAAAGGCTTTTTCCTCTTTGGGCTACACTAGACTGAGAAACGAGATGGCACAGAACTTTCCACTGTGGAGAATTACAGCTTGCTCATGGAGTGCTCTGTGATGCTTGAAACTGAGAGGTCTTTCAATCTCCAGAACGCAATCAGCGCTCTGAAGCCTGCTGCTCTTCAAGAGCACAGCTAAAATGACTGGAGTATTATACAAATGAGACTGTTATCCTGTTTTATTTTATTATTATTGTTGTTTAAATCAGTGATTCCATACCCAGAGCCTGATTGCAAAGCTCCCTCTCGACACCTCGCAGTGGCTGGCATTTTAAGCAGCTGTCCGCACACGAGTCTGCAGCTCCCCTACACTCTCATCCCTTTTGATGGATTTCCACCCCCTACAAAAACCACTCCATTTGACCCTTGTATAAGTGCAGTTTGTGTACTACAGGCCTGAATTTGCCTCTGTGTGGAGTAACACAACGCTGGCACGGTCGCACTGTGGTCAGACATCCTTCGTAGCTTAAGAGGTAAATAAACAGAACAACTCTGCTGTGCCAAACCTTCCAAGAGGCTGCTGACCGGTCACACACAGCACGCGGGGAGCATCATTGCCACTTACTCTCGCCAGGCTGACTCCTGTTGGAACCTTGTAAGGGACATATTTTCTGTAGATATGGCCAACTCTAGAGCAAGGGATGTCCTCCATCCGACCCCCACACATCCACACCTGTGAAACAGCAGAGATACAGATTTACTCTTGGTTGTATGGAGAAAGAAGAAAAAAAGACTTCAAGTTATGAAAAATCTTAACCCAGATTTATTTTATTACTTTAAAGTACACATTCTCTGAAATACCCTCCCTCCCTCTTTGCTCTAGTCTCAAATCCTGTGACTACCTGCTTGGAGCCCTGCAAGCCTTGATTTACTGCCAGTACTGTCGAGCCCAAAGGCTCCTAAACAGTTCAGTTTTGCATTCCTCAAGAGAAGAACAGAAAAAAGAAGTCTAAGCACACAGCACACTTTCAGTTGACATATGGTATTACAGCAACAGTGGCCTCCGTAGTTAAACTGGGCTGCCATATAAGATCCTACATGGAGGCTGCATGGGAGGGAGGCATTGCTATAGGTCTTGTCCTGTACAAAACACTCCAGGGAATTCATGAGCCTGCTCAGGTGCCAGATAGCAGAAAAAACCTGCTACTTTTCCCTGTGGTTATCACTGCTAAGTCTGGGATATCTCTCACATAGTTTTACTGCTGACAGGCACTCATTGCAGCCTTACAATTCACCAGGAAGGCATTTCTGCTTAAAACATAATTAGCCTTAAAAAAAAAAAAAGAGTTCTCAGAAAGTCAATGAAACCCACTGCTAGTTAAAGATGACGACACCTTGATGCTTGATTCATATCTAGATTATGCCCAGAAGTTTCCTTTCCCATCTGGGAAGACTCCACTCTGTGCCAACAGCCTGCAACAACTTTATTATTCCTTATTTACAGCCCAAGCAAGTGAAACCAAAGGATGTGTTTTCTGACACTGCTGATCTACTTTGTTAGGTTTAAGAAATATATTGACTTGTGCTTCCCAGAGATACCTGATCAATGGTGAAAGTATCCTTCACTATGCAAGACAAATGATTTTCTGAATTCTCAAAGCATGACATTGCCGTGCCCTTCATTTTGTCCCTAGATCTGATGTTAATACCCCCAAGGCAGCAGCATGAAAGCAGGCCTGCTGGTGCTGCAAGCTGATGTGGAGCTCTTGATCTCTCCATTCACTGTGGCTAATTTGAGCCACCGCAGTTTGCTGTACAATGAGCTTAGTCAACAGCTTCGCACATAGCAGGCAATTCCATTAATATTCTAGGGTGACAATATTAAATACTTAGCTCAGAAGAGAAATATTTGGCCAAGGCTGCTGCATAATTATTAACTCTGACACTGAAGTCCTCTGGTGGTTCCAGCTCTGTCTGCTGGCCCTAATAATTACAGTCATTTGCTGACTGTGTATAACTTAATGGGGGTTGGTTGCTCTCCGTTAGTGGAATATTTTTCACAGGCTACTTCTAAAGTTCAAGGTACTTAATTACATGCCATTATGGTGAAAAAGAGACAGGAAGAAAGTTGACAAACACTCCTTCTACAGAATTTCGTTCCTTTTGTCCCTGCTGTGTCTTGAGAGCACGGTACAGAAGAGATGAAGATGAAAAAAGGAACTTGTGCTCAGCTTCTGTGAAGTTCCTAGTGGAATTAGAAATGCTGCCTCTCCTGTAGCTGCTGTGCTTTTAACTACAGACAGCCGCGATGTGATTTCTTCTGCTAGGAAATTAACAGACTGAGAAAACAAGAATTTGGGGTTATTTTGTATTTCTATCACAGAAGTGGTTTGTAGAAGGCTCTTAAGAGCTGCAGCAGATCTGTCCAGAACCTGGAAACTATTAAAAAAAAAAAGAAAAGAAAACACCTGCAGGAACAGCTGAAGAAGCCTAGAGTTTGGCTGCACAGGCAGAAACATTCCCCAACCACCTGCATTTAACGCTGCGCACGCACCCAGCACCAAGTGCTGTTGGTTCACAGGCAGCTGCATTTTAGCATAACACAAGCCTGAACGGAAACACCACCTTGTTATCCCTGCTGCTGCTAAACGATTCCTTACCTGCCCTTGGTCTAAGGAAAGGCTTTCAGCTGAGCCATCACAAACATGTCTCCTCTGAAAACACAACTTCCTAAGTAAGAGGAGAAAGTGCCTTCTGCAGCCAACATGCAGCTGGAGAGAAAGGCTGTGTCCTTGCCCTGCAGTCCCATGGAGCACAACAGACAGCACCCATCTATTGCATGGTGCACCGGAGCGATGGTGTCTGGGAAGCTGGACGGCACGAGGGGACAGTGGGCCAAGAGCTCCTTGCTGGAAGGAGACTCCAGGCACAGAGGAAGACCCTACATAAACACATGCAGTGATACGATAAGAAAAGCTACTGAACAAGTAAGACCTAAGAGCAGTTCTACAGGCTGTTTTCCTAATCACGCTTTAAAACATTTACTCCCCAGTGATGCTGCAGCAATGCTGCAGAGCCAATGGCCAGCTGCCCAGTTCCTGCCAGCAGACCTCAGCAACCCTTCTGAGGAACCTGGCCAACTCAGTGCTCTTTTTAATATTGTCTCGTGCTGCAAGTGACAGCGTGGCACTTGCAGTACAAATCTAATTTTAAAAGCACGGTTTCCATTCATTCATTGCTGCTTTGATTTATTTTATTAGTGAGCTTCTTTGTGTGGTGACAGAACTCATTACAACCTCCATAAAGACAATTACCAGTCCTTATCTATAAAACTGGAAGAAAGGAGGGAGGGGAGGAGTGTGACGTGCATCAGTGAAGCCCAGCTAACAAAAGCATTAGGAAAAAAGAGTTAAAGGTCAAGGGAATCGCATCCAAGGGTCTGACAGGGAATAACTGCAAGTGAAGCAAGCCCAAAATAGCTGAGAGAACACTTCCACTCCGTTGGCAGAATTTGGTTGTTTTGAAACAAGGGTACAGTTCACAGGCATGACACATCAGGACTTGCACTGCTAAAAATACAGCACTGCCAAGCAGCTGAACCAGGGCTGCTCGGCGGGGGAGCACCGCGTGCCTTTGCGGTGACACTGACTGTCACCTACTGCGTTCTCCTGTGGCCAGGGGAGCCTGTTTCTTTTTTTGGTTGTTGTTTTATAGAGGGGTGAGTCGCTGCCTCACCTCTCCAGCTGGCACAGCAGCAAACATCAGAGCCCAGACTCGATGCACTCCATTTCAAACAGCCATTTACCGGAGCGCCGTGAGAACGGGAATTAAAGCTGGTCAGGCAGGCAGGGCTCTATAAAATGACCTAATCAGATCTCATTAGGAGAGAACAGCAAATTTCACTTCCTCCTCAGGCACAATTTTACCAATCTACATTTTGAGTTCGGAAGCCAGCAGCTGACAGCTCTGCTGGAATTAACTGCAAACCTGGCTACGCTGAGGTCAATGGGAATACTGCAACAGAATTTTCTAAGGCCAGAATCTCACCCGAATCATAAAATCATATACAGGAGAAGTAAAATAACAACACAGGTAATATTATTTCTGTCTTCCTGGTGGCCTGGAGAGCTATAATTCCATATTCATAAAGTGACTCAAGTGCCTTTGACTTAGCTAGTGTGCTATGAAAGCACGAGATAATGTGCCACCTATTCTCTACATGGGAATGTTATGCTGATCCAATTCCCGTTCTGCCATTTCAGAAAACAATGTCACATCAGAGAGCTGAAGCTCTCCTCACAAACACACAGTACAATACCACAGTTGGTGTGAGAACACAAACTAGCTGGGTATACAAGGTTTATGCTTCCCAGGACAGGAATAAAACAAAACAAAATCACACAAAAGAATGAGTCAAGCCTTGAAAAGAAGCTACTTCTGCAAGAAACAGCAAAAATAAAGACCATGAGGTGGACCAACAGAGAGAAGCTGACTGGCTGAGCACACACTAAAAGGTGAGAAGAAAAGGGCACAGTGCTGAGTCCAGGGGGTTCTCTGCACAACCAGGTAAGGGAGAGGATGAAAGCGAGGGCAAATGGCAATTCAGGAACATTTCAATTCTCTGCACTCTGTACTGTAAGCATCAGCTGCCACTGTAGCTGGGACTCACTAATCTGTAAAAGATTGAGGTGGCTAAAAAGGTGCTGGGAGCTGTGTATTTGCACAACGTACAACAACCAGCACAGCCCCTCCTCACCTCGTGGAGCATTGCAGAGTAGGGAAAGCACTGGTCACATTTCACAGTGGGGACAGCGTGCTCGTTTTCCTGCTGGTGGAAGGCTACTCCAAAATCTGAACCAAGCACACTGGATGAGCAGAGACCAAAAATTCTAGTTGACAGTCTGAAGCTGATCTCTGCATCAACGGGACAGAAGAACAGGAAAGAAACCAGCCTCTACTGCAGCTGAGAGCCTTAGAATTAAGCAGCATGTGCTGGCTTTAAGAAAAAAAAAAGAAAAAAAGAGAAAAGGAGAATGCCAGGCCTGTTTCAGCGTGGGCAAATGTGAGCTGCTGGAAAGTGGTGTGAGTATGTGCCTGGAATAAGCAGAGAAGGCTCACAATCAGCATTAACTTCAGTGACAACTGGATGTGCTGTCAGAGGGATCCCTTGGCAGCTGCCCCCTTACTTTGCACCTGCCAGGAGGCCACAGCAAAGCATGAATCAGAAACGTGCTGCTGACGCGGGGCAAAGGAGATGCATACATTTGATATGTGAGCAGAAACTATAGAGCACTTGGGCTTCTTGGAAAATACACAACTTGTTTTATGTTGTGGAAATTGGGAGAAGCATTCCCTGTTGATTCTTTGGGAAAAGGATCTGGAAAGATGCAATGCTCTATGACCAGCAGTGCAAGGGCTGTGGATGTTTCCTATTGCTGAAGCAAAGAGTGAAGACCGTAAGTACTGCCCATCTCTTTTGCCTCTCTTTAAGCATTCCTTCCAGGATAAACATTGATGCAGTCTGTTTGTACCAAGTCCTTAGAATTTTATGAAGGCTTTGGAATCTCTAAATGTGAAAACAAGCATTTCTAATACTGAAATGGTTCATCACCTAGTGAGGGACATTCCAGATTCTCATTCTTTGCTCTGAACATACAACAAAAGGATCAAGATCTAGACCACTCAAGACCTGACACACAAAGTACACCTATATTTAAGCCTACAGAGATCAGAGACATCACTACTTTTGTTTCCTCACCCCCCCAAAAGTCAGGGACAGTTTAGCAAGGGTTATGTAAATGAAGAAGAATGGAAGCCACAAAAACATTGGAAAAGAGACAACATGGTTGCAAAAGAAACATTGCATAGGTTAAGTGCTGCACAAAGCAGCATTGACAGACAGAAGCAGTTTAAATGCTTCGTATGTAATGCTCTGAATTAAATACATTAATCACAAAGAAAATGTTGTGGTTATGCAGGCAGCAGAACATAGGTATTTGCTGAGGATGCAAGAGCGTCCAGAAGGTCAGAGCTATTAAGCTGTGTTTAGAAGAGTAAAGACTTTGTCACTTTGGGTATAGCACTTTTTTTTTTTTCTTTACATCATTGCAGAAAGATACAAGAGATTGGGAAAAGCTATAAAAGGAAGAGGTATGGAAGTGAGTCCCAAAAAGGAAAAAAAAAAAAAAAAGCCCTGAAGAGAATCTCTTGAAAAGAGAAATTAGGGCTGTAGAGTTGGGCTCAGCAGAAAGAAAAGGTAACAAATGCTGCATAGAAACATCTGTGCACGCACTTTTACCATTTCTGCAAAATACGCGAATGCACTCAGATGTCAATATCTGGTGATCCACTGCGATGAAGGACAACGGTTCTCACACCACACGAACCTGCAGCGCTTGCACACAGGCTCACAGAAGGAAGAGGCTCATTGATTGGAGCAGGTGCAGTGCCTGTTACCTAACATTCAAGAGAAATATTCCTGTTGGACCTGGCCATGACCTGAGTAGGAAGGCCATAGAGGTACTGGGCTATACACTGAGATATCCTGGATATACCCAAGTCAAGAGAAAGAAGTGCCTGTTCTTCTCTTTAATGCAGAATGGATAGATTGACTCTTCCATTCTTAATCTACAAACTCCTGTTTGGAGGGATTGAGACTGCAAGCCAGCATTTAGGGTCAGAACCCAAGTTAAAAAGTTTGTTTCTTATTTAAATTTTGCCTGAATTTTTCATCCCCACAGCATGCTATGTTTTCTAGTGACATTTTTGTAGACATTTCATCCAAGGAACTGCTCTTCTATAAATGGGACTTCATCCATGCCCTGGTTAAATGTTCTCTCAGGTGCTAAAGACTCATGGTTTCTCTGTTGGCTTGCCTTCAGCCTGAATATTTCTTCTCTGAAGGAAGCAGAGCCAGCTGATGACAGAAATACGTATGATCTCAAAACAGAAAGGCAAGAGGCTCCTAAATAAACCTGTTTACTTGCAGTCTCTCAGCAACAGAGCTCTGGATTTTAAAATAAAGGCAAAAAAACTGAAGTATAGTCTATACGTGGCCAAAAAAAAAAAAAA
>WBMW01001139.1:1019285-1083674 GCA_013396635.1 Penelope pileata | reverse complement strand
GAGAGGCAAAACAGGGAAAAAAAAAAAAAAAAAAAAAAAGAATATATTTGAAGAAAAAGAAATCTGCTCCTGGTGAGGCTTAAGGCAGCCAGAACTGATGCAGCGGTTCAAAGCCCCACGGTACAGCAGTGCCTGCACACCCACAACTCCCAGGCAGAGGAACAGATTCTTTGTTAAAGCTGAGCTGTAAATTTGGCACACTTCGAGTCTGAATTTGCATTAGATAATAAATAACGTGAAAGTAGGCACCCCATGTCTAAGCCTAGAGTTTTAAATTATTTGACAGTGCTCCTTTAACTACAAAATCTTGGTTTGCTTCTAAAGGTAAAAACATAGCTCTAAGCTCGCCAGGAAATGTCATAGCTTCATAAATTCTATGAACAAACCTTCTATTCTTGCAATTCCAGCAGAATTATTAAATCTATCAGCCACAGATGAATGTATCAATTTATCTTAATTTCTGAAAATATACTGAGCCTCTTTCAGCTAAAACTTCATTTTTCTATTGCACAATGAAAGAAAAAGGGGGATCTTTGCAGAGATTAATTAAAGCAAAGTTATCCCCCCATAAATTGCCATCTCTAGACTGAAATAAAACACAGAGTGTTTCAGAGAGGGTAAGCAAACAGATGAATGAAGCAGTCTTATTTCCTGCAGAGAGAGCAGTGTGACTGTCTGCGGTGGCACAAGAGACAAAGGGCTTGCCCAGCCACTGTCATCACTCTTGGAAACCAGCACTTTCCAAAAGAGCTGAGGAAAAGAAGCTGAGGACTGCCACTACCCCTCCTGCAGAGAATGACATTGTTACACAATTTCATTACACGCAACACAAAGAACAAATAGCTCCAACTGGAATGACATCCCCAAAGAGGGAGCCCCTCCTCCCTTCCTGCTGCCATTGCAGAGAACAAGGGACCTCCACCATGGCTTAACCACTGATTTATTGTAAGCAAACAATGGAAGAAAAAAAACCTCTGCTGTATGGTAATACATGGTACATATGCACGGTAATACGGCTGGGTAAATACAATTTGATACTCCTTTGAATTGCAGAGATCTAGGAATCTGTTTTGTTAGAGATCACCTATGCCTGATTGTCAGGGAAGACAGATGAGGAATTTCAGCTGCTGCAGATAAGCTGTGCACTATGCTAGCACTGCTCCTGTCTTCTGGCCCCACGCTGAGGCCAACTACGTTAGTTCTGTGGTATTTGTACACTGCTAAGATTATCTATTCCATCTCTGAAGAAGAAACCACACAGAGGTCCAAACAGAGTTTAATGCAGAAATCTTTACTTAATAGTCTACAGGTTATGGGAAGGACTCCCACCACTGAGGAGAGGAACAGCCATCTGCCTTTGGTGACCTGGACCATCCCAGTGGGCTTCCCAGCCTGTATTTCTGAGTGCCATATTCCAAGATGACAGAGGTGCCAGGGTTACAGTGGCTCGTTATAATTTGTGTGCACTTTTGGTCAGCTGGCTAACTCTTGTTTTAGAGCCCTCAAACCAAACAGCTTGGTCAATCAGTAAGTAACAGAACTGTCCTCAAGCCAGGTAGGTAATGATATGAAGTCACTGCCAGCAGCAGCCTTATTATTGAGGATTGTTGAGGATTTCTTCCACGGTAATTAATAGGCTCGGTTCCTCGCAGCCAGGACTCAGATGGATTGACTACAGACAGTAAGTCACTCATCTCTGGGAACTCAACCTCAGGACTGAGGCACTCAAGCAGGCAAACAATGTGGTGCCTGAGTCTCTTTCACTCAAGGAGAGCATTCCATCTTCTTGCCAGGCTGAGTGCAAGAAGCCTAACAGTAACAGATAGCTTTGCCCGTGCTGGGAAGAGCACATGCACCTGAAGCTGTGACCACAGAGCGAGGGCACCCCAGCTAATGCTCCAAAACTGACCCTCAACAAATGCCTGGAGACATCAGCGCTGCTTCTTCTGCACACTATCTTACTTACTCCCAGCTCTTTCACCTTTAGTCACACGCAAAAGCAAGGACATGACAGATCATTCACATTCTGCGCCTCAGAACAATTCTTACTTTTCAAAACAAAAGTAATTTCCAGAGAACATGGCTCACCTTAAAGGATATTTCATACTGCTCTCCTCCCCATATCTCCAGACCTGCATCATACCCTCCCAGCTCCCAGAACCACTTTCTATCGACTGCAAACAGTCCTCCAGCCATTACAGGAGACCTTAAGGAAAAACCAGACTCCATATTACAAACACATTCAAAGATACAGATCTCCAGCTAAACATTTAAAAAACAAAGCAAGATTTCACAAATATTCTTTCCACCACCCAGTGTTCACGGTGCATTTGCAGCCCTTCAGGAGCACACAGCTGTTTTTGCATTAGCCATTCATTTCCCACTTGCAAATGGAGGACCAGACCAGGCTCCTTTCAGAACCAATAAATGCCTCTCCTCCAAACAGACAGGAGTTCACCATTAAGTGACACGACATAGCCTCTCCCAGAGGGACCCACATGTTGCACTTGTAGTGCTCTGTCTCAGTAATACGATCAAGTCATTGAGCTTGACCTCAAAAGGTAGTGGATTTTTTTCTATGCTGCAGAAGTAAAAAGGACAGCAAAACTGTCTCAATGTTGGCAAGCACAGCAACAGCAGAACATAACTCGATCACAGATTTACTTCTGCAATGCACTGCAATCATCAAAATTGCTGCAATTATTCTGCTAGGTTTTCTTCTCCCCCCACCTGGGAACGACATATAAGCTGCCACTGGTTTGTTGTTTTTGGCAAAGCATTAGGGATGCTAAGTTATGTTTGAAAGATCTCAGTAATAAATGACCACATTAACTGTTATACATTACAGCTTCAAATGAAATGTTAACTTCTGCGGGAATTAAGGTGGCAAAAAACAGCAATGAAAAGGAGAGTGTTCACAGCTACTACACAATGCATTTCTTTTAAATCAACCAAGCAAACAGCTGCCAAAAAGCAAGTAGCTTACAATCAGCTTCTGGCTTCTAGCACACCGAGGTGTAAACCGACCCCGTAACGGGGTGTAAGCCAGCTCTTAGCACGCTGCATTTCAGTCACTTACTCAAAGGGATCACTGGGATCGAGTTTCTGTAACTCGGGAGGAATAGGGATCCTCTTGTAATACATCTCCCAGTCAAATGCACCTCGCATTGCATCTCCAGCCTGAGTCTCATATCCAAAGTGGTCATGATCAATAACATCAATCATAGGGCAAACGATAGTCTTGCGGTTTCGGGCAATGCGATCTGAAGATTGGAGAAACATGTTAGAAAACCTGCACCAGTTGGTTCTTCAACCATGAAAGTACAGAAAAGAGCATCAACATATGCAGTCGTCCAAGAGTGATATAGCTTTCCTCCCTTTCACTCTCTTCTGAGCAGGTGCTTCTACTTACATCAATTTACGTGGTGTATTTGAGATAATTGAGCTATTCAAGCTGAAACAATTCAGATAAAACACCAGGCACTCCTGCTATTGCGACCGCCGGTCTGAGGCAGAATAGAAAGACACAGCTGCACCACCACAGATACCTAAACCACCAGGTTAAAAACCCAACAATCCTGTAATTACTTAGTTAGCAGTCCTCATTTTAACGAGCGACCGGGATGTGAACCCTTTGTGCACTGAGCCCAAAGCAGGGCAATAACCCCTGGTACCACCTCGCTGTAATTGCTGTGCCAGAATCTGGCAGGAAGTGCTCCAGACTAATGGCATAACTGCTCTCAGCAGGCTCCAGAAATGCAAGCGCACCTCCTCCCCTCCGCCTTTTCTTCCAATCAAATAATACAAGACGGGATTAATTCCTGCATAAACATCTGGAACTTCTTAAATACTTTATTACCGAGTGGGTCTCCTGTTGGAAGTTAGCTTTCAGAGCAGAGGCGACAAACAATGGTTCAGCTTCCAATGCACGTCGAACAGAAATCCTTACTATGCTTTAAAACTAAAGCACACTGTACATGTTCTCATTTAAATGGCATTTGAGCTAATTCTGTCCTCTGTCCCTAGGGCTCAAAAAGCTGCAAATGTTTTACACTCTTAGCAGATAGAAACCATTGCAAAAGAACACCATTACCACCCAACGATCCTGCTGACAAATCTGACTTTTCTTAAGCCCCAGAGAGCTTTGGCAGGTCGCTTGCAATAGGGCTGTAAAGCAGTTTGGTACTCCTTAGGGCAAAGATTTTTCTTTCGTACAGCATCATATCTGGCAGCTAAAGTTAACTGGATGGATGCCCACTCTAAATAATGTGGGTAGAGCAGTAGGTACAACTGGAAAACCTACTGAATGTACAGGAGGGCACAGATCACAGAAAAACACACCCCTCCAAAATAAGCACAAATAATCCAGATAGCATCATTCCACTCAGCTGAGCACTGCAAAAACAAAAAAAGGGAGCTTCCTACTTCAGACATCTCCTCAGGAAGCACCTGGCTAAAGGTGCTGCTGGCCAGAGGCACACAGACACAGGCACAGAGGCACTGTCCTTGCAATCAGTCATCCTTGAAAAGAACTGACATTGTAGAAGTGATGCCTCCTTAAAGATGAGGCACTGCCTTGGCAAGCACTACACATTTCCACAAATACACACCAGCAGCTGTTACTCAAAAGAAGCATTTTCCTCAGGCTTGCAGACTATGAAGTTGAATATAGTTATATAGGAGAAAAAACTGGAAGCTACTTCAAAATTGTACATACAGATCTTTTCTGAATCAGAAAGCAATTACTCTCTGCAAGCTGCTGAACGACCACACAACAGTTTACTCTTCTAGCAAGCTGTAACTTATTTAATACTTCATTTAGTGAGGAAAGAGAAGAATATGATCTTTGCTCTTTAATGGAAGCATATTATAGGGTTATTGTACAGTCTAGGAAAGAAAAAACCTTATAGAAAAGGCTACAAGTTACCAACTTGCCAACTCTAGTCTTGTGGTTAGTTTTTTTTGTTGTCGCTGTTGTTTTTCCTCCTCTTTTTAAGACATGTCATGGTCTTTTTTTCCACTCACAGCATAATGAGACAGGTGGAAATGCAACATGGAGATAAGCTGCAAACTCTTTACCAGTTCAGTCTCCAGCCACGTCCAACCCAACACCGCCATGCTTACCTAGCAGGGGTGGCAGCCAGTTCACGTTGGCCTCGCAGTGGGAATCCAAGAAGGTGATAACATCCCCTATTGCCATGGAGGCCCCCAGCATTCGAGTTCTTATCAGCCCTTCTCTCTTTTTGGTTCGGAGGATTCTTACTTTTGGGAACTGGGCCATATAATCTTCGAGGCGTTTCTTTAGGTGTTCTGTATGAAAATGAGAAAAGAAAATTCTAACCAATAACTTCTTAAAAANTTTTTTTTTTTTTTAAACCAGAAAACAATGCTAGTAGGAAAAAAGAAATAATTCCGTTGAAATCCAAGGTTTAAACCTAACTTCTTAATCAAGGCTTCTGAAGATGTTTTCAGACTCTTGGAGTAATGGAAAAACAAAAAAAGGAGGAACCAGAAGACAGAGGAGTGCAGGATGAAAAAAAGAAAGCAGCAGAGAATGGGAAAAAGGAACAAGTCAAGTAGCAGACCTCCGGGAGAACTTTGTCAGAACAGACTGCAAGGAGTCTTGGGCATTCTGCAGAAAAATAACGTAGCCTAGAAGAGATAGAGAGCATTTTACTTCAAGGGGTAAGCTGCACTCAGTGCGTTTCAGCTGTGTTTGGTTTCTTTACAGCACAAAACATGGCCATCCACTCACGCATAAATAAAAACCAGCAAAAAGCCCAGTCCTGCAAGGCAGGCACAGCACTGCATCCATTTGGATGGCTACATAAGAAAAATGCTGATCAGAGGAGATATTTGCATTTAAATAAGGAAATATTTACATTACTGACTATAGACTGGAGCCATGTTTGAAATTGCATGCTCACTCACAGCCACCATGATTAACAAGAATTCAAAGAGGAAAACTGCAGAAAAACGTTACTGAGTGATCAGAACAAGGGACAGCTTGTTTAGACACAGAAATACAAAGCCTGGTCTACATAATGACGGAGGGGCACACAGCTGTCGTTACATCAAAGAGCGAAACACCAAAGAAAATCCTAAAAATAGGCTGAGAGCTGATGCTGGCCTAATCACTGCTGGGTGGATCTCAGGCATCCAAAGTTCTGACTTACTTGGCAGCAAACCCAGTCACAGTGCGGCAGGGACCGTTCATTAACGCTTCATGCTACCCGCTGCCATCAAGTGCTGATCACAGAGACAAGGCTCCTTAAGCCAGAGCCCATCAGCTATAGCTAAGCCATTAACTAATCTTAAAATTCCATACTTTAAATGGAAGCAATCATTTAAATCCAAATAGCTCTGCAGGTTTATTTGCCTTGACCCCAGGGAACACTGCAGGAGCTTTGCCTAGGTGCAGCGAGTTGAACAGGCAGACAGAGCAAAAGCCCTGCTGAGCAGGGTGCCAGGGGAGCCCAGCACTGGAACAGCTCTCTAAAAAGCGATGTTTATTTACCTTTCTGCTCTAAGTCGTGAGCTCTCCCGCATGGTGCTGACCCAGTAATTATGCTTGAAGGATTTATCTACTGGGAGAAAAAACAGGCAAATCCCTATGACTACCATACAACCTGCACCTGCCTTTTGAAGTCATCATCACCTGCCTTCAGTGAAAGATAACCCAAATCAACCTCTTTGCTTTGGAGCTTTCCTAGCAAGCTCTTTACCTTTTTCAAAGGTTTCTTTAAAATTCCCCAGGATTTTTTGCTCACAAACGCGTTTTAGTGTTTTGCTTAACGAACCTAATTGCCCCACAATATCTGCATAGGTTTGCCTGCCCAATTAAGCCTTTAGTACTTTCTGCTGTCTAGCACACTTTTCCTTCATCCTTTTCAAGTCTTTTCTGAATACATCTTTGAAGGTGACCAGAAATTTTGTCCACTCAATTACAGATTTTTCAAGTAAGAGGCTTCTTTCGGGACTGGATTCATTATTACTGCAGCTGTCTTCCTCACAAAGCAGTGGGTAGACTTAAAAGGCAGAAAGAGAAAAAGGGGATTTTTTTTTTTTTTTTTTTAAAAAAGGCCACCACTACTGTTCTCTAATATCACAGAACATCCTTTGCCATTGTTAGTTCATCACAAAAGAGAAAAATAGCCCTCACTTCAAGCATAACCCAGCTAAGCTGAAGCTATAAGGTATGGCACAGTAAATCTAGCCAAGCCAAGTTTAGTCAAAGAGTGGCTGCTCGTGCTTGTTATGATAAAGGAAGGGAACTAGTGCACAGGAGATTTGGGCCTGAGCTGATTTCCCTACCACTAACCACAGGTATGGTAGCATTTGCCAGAGCAGATCCGACAACATTTAATTTATCTAAACCAGGCCAACAAAACACACAACAGTCTTAAAAAAATCCACATCACCAGAACAGTGGAAAATATTCATATTAATGCATCTACTTTTCCTTACTGAAAGGTTGTGGGCTTTCAAGCAATTGCACAAACATACAAAACAAAACGAAATGTACTTTTCCAAGACAAGGCTTTCTTGTTCCCTTCACCCTGCTTGATTCCTGCTCCATCCTTGCCTCCATGAGCCCTGATAGGAGGAGTTTGTCTCATTCCGTTACAAATATTGTCACAATTAAGTCAATTTTTACTTTTAGAAGAAAATCTCACAGAACAAACAAGTGGCATTAACTGCTACAAAATTTTATGAGGCTTTAAAAAATATATTATGGCATCTTGTCACACTGAGTAATTTTTATTACAAGGGCAATTTTCTTTAATGAAAGTTGTTAGGTGAGCTGGAGGGATTCCAATGGCTGTGCCTATTCTGGGCAAAGTAATACAGCCCAAATATATAAATGAGAGTAAGTTTATCTGCAGATTAAAAACTAGGCTGGTAGCTTAATAACACACTTTGCAATAAACTTGATATACGGTGCATGTGTTAGCAGTACCAGTCAAGAACTACTTAAACCACAACCAGTCAAGAAATACCATTTCCTTTATTTTGAGCTGTAAATAAAATTCTGCGTGAAGAAAGGAGAGAAGCTTTAACAGTAAGCCTGCTTAGCATGAGTGCTCCCAAAGCTTTCCAAATGAGCCTTTTTCCTACAGGTCATGTTCTTGTGTTTTGTTTTCTTTTTTCTCCTCTTCCCCCTGACCTCACCACCTGAGCAGAAGTGCCATGAGCCAGGGGACTTTGCAGCGTGGCAAGGGCTTACCGATTTCTTACATCCAGCTGAGTTTTCATCCCAGACACTGCGCATTTCCTTATAGAGTGAGCACATAAACATTGCCACTTCAAAACCAAACATACTGGTAGAAGGCGGACAAGGACAGAAGAGCCCAAGGATTGTTTTTGATGGCTCAGAGAAGTAAACACATGAGAATCAGGGCAATTTAAGACATGGATCCGCAGAGCTTACTTTTAGCCAAACAGAGCCAGTTTTTCTTTCCTGGGAGTTATTTTGGCTGGTTTCCAAACACCAGGACCTGAAGTGCAACTGTTTGCCCAGCATTTGTTTACTGGTTAGCCCATCCCTACAGGCAGACATGCTTGTTTAAGATTACAAATGAGCCCATTCGTCTTTACTAAGATACTTGGAGCTAACGCGCTGTTTAACAATTTAAGAATGAATTACACTTCCTCCTGAATCTATCACAATGTGCAAGCCAGGCCTCCCTGAAATAGAAAGCTCTACATCATTGAAATTAACTCCTCTCCCTGTTTTGGTACAGATGAGTAATCCTTTTAAATAGCAAAATGCACTGTTATCCAAACAGGCAGCACTTACACTAGTTTTAATTTTCCTTCAATGTTTTCAGTCTCTGATCAGTGAAGTTTGGGAGGATAATAAACAGATTTAATAAATTACACTATGAAAACCAGTCCCAATAATAGCAACTGATTAAGCTGATCACAGCCTTCCAAGTAGAATCTTCTTACAAACAAAGAAGGGAAGGGAGAAAATTAATATCTGCTGCTTGCCTGATTACAGCTTTGAGTTAGGCTGCCTTCAGCCTGTTAGCTGTGCAGAGCTGTGTCTGTCCTGCTCCGCTGGCAGCAGGGAAGGGCCTGGTTTCCACATCCTCTCCTGCATCAGTGTTGGGTCTCAGCACTGGAGGGAGAAATGTGTGTGCAAAGGAGAAGAGCAGAAGCTGTACCACCCCCCTTGCTAATATATCTTTCCTAGGGTGAAACAGCCACTCTCATTGGTTTTCTCTCTCCCAATTTCATTAAATATGAATCAAAATGAAAGATTCCACTTAGTTGTTTTTTTTTTTTTCCCTCTTCTATTGACTATATTTGATCCGAAGAGGTGATTTCATGACTCTCATTTCCTTGTTTGGTTTCAATGTCAGAACGTTTTGCTGACACACACACTGGATAGCTACAGTTCTGGGGCTATGTAGCTTTCGCGGCAGCTGAAACAAGAGTGAACTCCCTGCAGCACACTTAATATTCAGCTCAAGATAAATGTAGCCATGGTGACTAGCAGGAAGGGCATTACTGTCCCAAATGCTGCCTTTAAAGTGGGGAATCTGTGCCCTCATCTTAATCAACAGCACTTCTTTGGCCTTATCTAGTCGCTTACCCAAGGGAACGTCTGCACTCCTGGTCAGTGCTAATGTACTGTTACTAAATTGATAAACACTGCACGGGCAGATGGAAAGGCTGAAGATCACGGGACAAGCCATCTCACCCCTGGCATCACTGCTCCCATCAGAGCCTCATGTGTGCACCTCACACTGGTTCACCATCCTGTGAAATCATACTTAACTTTCCTCGTTGGAATTTAAACTTGTGAGACCAGGCTAATCTGCTTTTAATTTACATCAACTGCTTTTGAGCACTGCAGAGACAAGCAAGGGTGTCAGTACACTTCCACTGTGGATAGTGATGTACTGGGTAAGATATCATGACTAGGGCCTAAAACATAAGACTGACGCTAAAAAACCAAACGACTTGCCATCAGTTGGAGAGATGCAGGCTGATGAAGTGTTAAGGTGTTTCATGCTGAAACATCTTGAAATCATGCTGAAGCATTTCGGAACAAATCAAAGCTGTGAGATTAAAGTCTTAAAAGTTACTGAATTTTGCTAGGAAAGGGAAAAAAAAACAAAAGAACAAACAAACAAACCAGTCCTCAGAGATTCAGCTTTGCCTTTATCAGCAATATTCATGTAAAAATATCTTCCCGGCCTGAAAGCATTTGCTCTTTGCAAAACAACAAGAAAAGGAAAGACTCCAGAAGTGCAAGAACTAACAGAAAAATCTATTCTGGACTTTTGTCTGTTAGAGGATACACCATGAGGTCCAAGATGTAACCCACTTGAAAGTTGCTTTGATTTGGTAGGAGCGCATCCCTTTGGAGTCCAAAGGCTTTGATCTCTTGTGTCTTAGTGAGGAAGGATAACTACGAAGGCTAAAACTAATAGCATGGATCTACAGAAGTTTTACTTTGGGGCTGCAGCCAAACAGAGTATTGGAAAACATAATCCTTTATTCCTACAATAACACTCATAAATTAATAACAAAGAATGACAAAGCAAAGAGTTTGCACTGCAGTCTGTATGTCAGAGAACAAAAACTGAAACATTTGGCAAACAAAAGAGTCACCAATATGGCTGTGGGAAAAATACACAAATATTTGGCTTGTAGTAACAAACCTCCAGCATGTCAGAAGTGTATTTTACAAACTCAACACTTCAGCCTTATCCTCCAGACCTCTTTGCCATCAGTTCCCAATGCTCTTGTTTATTTCATTGGCAAGAAATGCAACTATTAGAGTAAGTTGTTGACATCTGCCAGAAAAGTCAGTGAATCAATTAAATCCTGAAGCACAATTGCAGGGCTACTCACAGCTGTGCTGATACCACAGCTAAAATATCTCATGGAAGATAATTATGTTCTCACCTCACATTTTATCTGGATGACATAGGGGAGAGCATGGTACTGATAGCCAAAGGCAGGCTGCTTGGCCACTGCCCAACGTGGTGAGCTACCACACTTCACTGGAGGCATCCCCACATGCTTAGATCATTGTTAGTAAGGGCCTCCCAGCATCTATTCATAAATGTCATCTTGAGAGAATGAGTGTGCCATTTCTTTATTGAAGAAATATCACTGCAATTAAAGCTATACAGGAACATGTTTTAGATTACCCACTTCTATTTCTAAATTGCAGAAGCATTGCCTTTCAATTTTCTCAAAGTGAAGAAGTTTCCCCTTTTATCAAAGTCCCTATATTGGAACAGCTGCTTTGTCAATACCACCCAAACTGCACGCTTCAACAGCAGAAACCATGATTACCAACAGCAGACATCACACATGAGCTCTGGCAGAGGGTGTTCGAATCACATTTCTAATTAACTCCTATACAGAAGCAGCTGTAAAGCATTAAAATGCTGATTTGCACTGCAGCTGACAGATATCTAGGTATTTTTGACTCCTAGGAGATGAGGACACGTACTTCAAGGTGAGGAGAAGAAAGTTAAATGTATTTTCCTGCAAACTTCCACTAACAGCAAGCTACATGCATAGGGTTTCATAACAGCAAGCCATGCAGTCACAATTTATTTAATGAGCTGTAATGGAAAGCCTGCTCCTCAATTATTTTTTCTAAACTTCAGTTTACCAGACATTCTTCACTACTACAAAATCATTAGCTCAGAAAGAGGTTGTAGTAAACTGGGCCCTTTTAATCTACCTCATCGTCTTTCCAGAATGATCCTTCAGCAGCAGCAACTGATCTCAGAGTCATAAACACAAGATGAAAAGTAAACTAGTTAGTTAATTTAGGCTGTCACTAAAAAAGCTCAAGTAAATGGCTACAATGGGCTCTCAGGTCCTTTAAAACACTGGGGAATGTGCTTTAAATACTCTCCAGCCATTGCCTAATGAACAACGCAGGTTTTTGATATCCCTTTATGAAGGTGCACGCTAGTATGGAAATGGTGTTAAAGATATTAAAAATATTCAAACACAGGAAATTAGAAAAATGAATCCCATCCACATTTCACTACGAATCCAAAGCAAGCCCTGTCACTAGCATGTCTAACGTGTCCTACATCCACAAGACGTGGCCAGAAGTAGAGGATTAAAAATTATTTTTTTCTCATTAAGTAAAATTGGACATCTATACCATGCTTTACGCTCCACTCCCCTTGGTGCTGCTCACTATAGAATATTGTGCAGCCCACAAATTCACTACAGTGGTGGAAATGCTCTGCAGTGGTATCTGTAAATCACGCAGGCATTTTGGTAACAAACATCACATCTAGATCACGGGTCACAGCCACTTAAGTGGCTTTGGAGTCTGAATCCTATTTCACTTCTAATATCTGTGCCACTACCTGCGTGAGTGGTATTCACCGAAGTCATGTCACCTCCTACTTGGAAAAATTGCACCAGTACTGGCTTCCATCAGGAGCAGTTTAACAGTGCCAGCTGCAGAACTTGACCCGTCTGAGAATGGCTTACAGGGGGACTCCATGCACCTGGCGTTAACCCACAAGGCAAGTGACCACGCTCACGAAACAAGCATCATTCAGAAGCTGAGCTTTGATGACACACAAATATCAAATGAGTGGGTTTTGTGATAAGAATTTTATTCCAATGAAAGTGATGAGTGCATTTTCCTCAGACTTCCAAGTCTCTACACTGAAAGGGACCAACCTGCCACCACTTACCCAAGGGGAGAGTCACACTGACCACTGTATCAAAGCTGTTATGAAAATCTGAATAAATTCGAGATCATCTGCAGTGAATGATAAGGGCAAGAAAAAAACCAAAACCCTCTCTATCCTGCCACTTGATTTGTAAAAATAATCCTTTTACCAGTTGTTTGAGACAACAGATAATCACAGCTCCGTAACCTGAAAGAAACATTTAAGGAAAGATGTGGAAAAACAGTTGCCTAAGAGAAGTTTGTTGTTCCCCACCTCCCCTTCAATACTTGAAGGTTAAAAGCTTTAGAAGAATCATATTCAAAATTCAGTACGGAAAACTGTCACCACTTTGTCCTAAGTACAGTCACTATATTCAGAGATGCACTCACCAGATGTACTTTTGTGCATTTAAGAGGAAAAAAATGACTTTTACAATGCATGTGCCTAAAGATGAAAAGATAATCTCTTCAGCTGCATAAATCCTTTACCGTTCCATTTAAAGATCAAGAAGAATTCAAGTTTTAAACCCTTTTCTATTTCAGACACTAAGAGCATGATTTCTTTCAATTAAAGCCTGGCAGATGTGGTTAATGGAACAGAGTTGTGTTTGCTACATACCTGATGCTGCACCAAATTACACAGCAATCACCCCTTGCCTGTTCCTTTCAGAGCACTGTGCTCAGTGACTGATGCCCTTCAGACCACATGATGTGGTTCAGCCAAGCAGCCTCACCCACATTTGTTTTCCCATTCCGATTACCCCATATGGCTACCTCCAGAATTACTTGTGCTGCAACACGAAGAGATTTAAAAAGTCACAGGGATTTATCTTTAAAAAGGAAAAAGGAGATTTGGCTGTGCCTGCCTCTGACACTCAGTGAAGGGATAAGCTCCAAAACTCCCCTCTGTAAACTTGCAACAAGCCAAAGAACAGCAGGGGGACAGCAAAAGGGGGAAAGACAACCAACCCTACAGGAGGAAAGGATAAACAAAAGCGAAAAAGTTGGTCAAAGCCAAAGGCTTTGGGACTAACTAACAAAAAACACTCCTTGGACTGCATTATTAAAAGGCCTAAGAGTCTCCTGCTGCTGTTCAGAGATGAGCAGTGCCCATGGCACTTAGGTGTCCTCCCAGCGTACAACAGTATCCCTAATTCTTATTGCATAAAGTCCTGCTGAAATGAAACCCACAGCTAAGCAAAAAGCATGTATAAATGGGAAAAGAACAATTAAAAGTGGATGAACAAAAACGTGTAGGACTTCCGTATAATTTTCACAAAATAAATCTGAAGGAAACAGGGTGATGGAAGAAAGACAAAGCTGGAACCTGGAACCTCCCTAACAACCCCCCATATAAAATTATATAAATAATAATAAAATTGTGGGATAATAAAATTCCACGCACCCTGCTTCAAAAAAGTCACATTTCATTTTGAGAAGAAAGGTCTAAGTGTGCACACCACATCCTAAAAAAAAAAAAAGGTTTTTTTAAAGCTAAATTCAGAAGGTTGACTCTGCAAACATCGTCATTCTGGGTTAAACATATTAAATTCAGCTAAAATTTTTTCTGCCCTTCTGTCCCAGGTGCAGATGTTGACTGGTTACCATAAGCAGGATGGTAAGTCTTCATGCATAGCTGCTGTACCCGCACACAGTGCTGTGAGGCAGACAGCCCAGCTGAGTTAACATTTCCACAGCAATCCTGATGTTTGGAGACTGCAGTATTTTCAGTGCTGCCACATTCAACTCCACTGCTGTACCAACACGGGGCTGAGCACACAACGTACACTCTGGAGATGACTGATGCTGCGGTTCTCGTTCCTCAACAAGGGACAACACTTGTTCTAAAACACTGTCATTTCTACAAAAGTAGTCTTGTAAATGAGAAAGAACAAGCTGTCAGGCAGTATGCAAATAACAGAATGGTAAGATGTGATGCATGTGAAATTTAAGCACTTAGTCACAATCGCTGATTTGTGTCAAGCTAGACCGTAAGATATATCCCAAGCACTTCTGAACCACCTGTGTGGTGTGCAGGTTTTCTTCTGCACATAGCTAACCCCAAGCACATGGCAAGGTGTTTCTTTTCAGTGACACTCAGCAGTTGTCACAGCCTCCTAGCACACAGTAAGCTTATAATGCCTTGAATAATTGAGAACTTTCAATTGCTATGAAGGGTGAAAAGGTACAAACATGACTGTTTTACATTAAAGGAAAGTCTGAAAATACGTGTCAGTTTGTTCCAGATAATCATACTAATGCAGACAATTTCATCAATTTTTAGAGGTAGATTTCTTCCCTGTTTTACCTTTCAGTGACTCAACAAGGCGACCGGGCCATTGGGGCATACAACACGTTTGTGCAGCCCGTTCTATTAGATCTACTCTTCCAACACATTTGGCTTTCTCATTTTGGGGTATTTCTTACCCATACGAGGCGTATTGGCTTTCAGTGTTGCCTCTCACCATGTCCTTGTGGATGAAGTGATGAAATAATCATTAGGTAAGTGGACATGGACTGAAAATAGGCAGAGATTTCAGGATCTAAGGGTTGCAGTCAGCAGCATGAAGCCAAGCTGGAGGGCTGGACAGTCACACCCTGTGCACCCCAGGGCTGATATCAGGGCTAATATCAAACGTCTTCATCTGGGACCTCGATAACAGGGCTGCATGAACGCTCAGAGGTTTTGCAGATGATGCAGACCTGGGAGGTATGGCTGATACACCACTCAGAGGAATTTTGACAGGCTAGAGAAACTGCCAACAGCAAGCTCATCAAGTTCAACAAACAGAAATGCAACTCCCTGCACCTGGGGAGGAGTAACCCCAGGCACCAGAACTGGCTGGGGACTGAGCAGCTGGAAAGCAGCTTCACAGAGTAGGACTTGGGAGTCCTTGGGCACAAACTGAAATACAGGAAATACTGATACTGCTTAAATGAGATCTCAAGGCTGGTAGTGTTTTTTTTTTCCCCTCACCCTTGCAATGTCACTGTAAGGTAGACTGAACAGTAGAAGAGGTTCCCCAGGGAGATTATGGAGTCTCTATCCTTAGGGATTTTCAAAACTTAAGATCTTGAGCAATCTGCTGCAGCTGAGAGCAAGGGGGCTGGGTTAGATGATCTCCAGATGTCTTTTCCAACCCCAACTACTTTGTGATTCTGTAAGTGTTGCAGTCTAGCCTCCACCTCAGAGACATCTCCAAAACAGACACGAGAGGAGAGTTTGACTTCAGCCTTTCACCCACAGGTAGCATATACTTGATGTTCTGCTGCTGCAGAGAGCTGCTAAATATGTATCAGGCGCAAAGCAAAGAACATTCAGGCAAGCATCCTGCAAAGAGAAAGCTTGCCATCCTCTGCCCTCTGTTCTCTTAGCTGAAGGCTGTTCATTCATGTAGCAAGAGGCAAGGGCAGCTTTACATTTGCAAGCTACAAGAATTAGATGGAGATCAACAACCCATTTTGCACAAGGCAGACACTTGAGAAGAACAGCTTGATTTCTCACAGCGATAGATTCAGATTGTTCACCTAGGAACTGAAGCAGCCCCCAAAGCATCACAAACTGCCTGTCTGGTAGTCGTTGCCTGCCAGCAATAATAAAATGCCAGAGTCGATACAAACTGACCTGCATTTCAACTCCTCTTCCCCTCCTCCCATTGCTATGATATAATGGAACTCACATATTCCTCAGCAGCTTTATAATTAAATAATCAAAAGCAAACAAGTTTCACATCTGACAGTCCCCAGGAAAAAACTGATATACACAAAAAAACAGCACTTTAGTTTACTCAGGGCCGTTCTGGTAACAACAAGCTCAGAGGGATATAATTAGTACCCTGCAAGCCAGCATATGAAAAGCCTTCATTTAACTGAGCTCAGAACTAAAGAGTAGCTATAGAAATAAAATGTGAAGCCACAGATCCACCCAGGACTGCCACAGCTAACCATCTGTATGGTCGAGATTTCTGAAGTCATAAAAATTACAGATTGCATTCTGATTTCTACTAATCCAGAAAGGTGTTATCTTGGAGCACCCTGAACCAGAGGTCAGTCCGTGGGTCTTCAGCAGTTCTCAGTAGGATGCAGGGAAAGGCAGACAGTGTCAGGCAGGTTCGTTCTTCCTCTCCCAAAATAGCTACTGAATTGGTGCCTCCCTCTGTTCAACGTAACCTATGCTCTTTTGCACATTAAACCTTCCTATTGCTTTTAAATGCTTATGGTCAGGGGCAGAAAGTCCTTCCATTGCAGACATCCCTACAAAGTTTGAGAGCAAAAAGCATATGCTACTATAGCAGTCTTGTTGGGAACACTGCATTGATAGAGACTAATTAGAGGAAGTAGACCCATAATATTTACCCATAATTATTTTCCAGCACACGCTGGAAAGCAGCTTTTGAACTAACCCAGCCTAGATTATGAAGGCAGCCTAACAAGGGTATCACACACTGAGTCAGACGTCAAATAGCTGCTGGAGGCGAGCTGGGTGCTGCCGCAGACTGCATTGCGCTGATCCCACAGGCAGCCAGGCTTTCCCAGAGCAACGTGGCTGACATGGGATCCAGCTCCAAGTTTGAAATAAGACTATGTTTTGATCACTTGCATTATATCAGACATTCAAAAAAAATTCCACACGGTAAGTTGTTCCAGCACATCCAGCTTTTTCAAACACAAAGCAAAGGAAACATCTCAAAAACATGACCAGTAAAGATTTTGCTGCTTGCTGTTAAGATTTGCTGTCATCAGGACAGCCTTTTCTTTTTGGCTGAAAAATGTTTGTTGTTAAAGGTCACAGAATTATGTCTCAAACAAATTAAGAAATAAATGGCTGTCAGCGCTGCCAGGAGATGATTCATCTGCCCAAGAGCTCCAGTAACGCCAGCAGCACAGCTGCCTCTCAGGTATGCTGCACAACGGCAGCCACCAGCTAACCCAGAAATGTCTTCACTCTCCTGTCACTTTGTTGGCTGACTTCTCAACTCTCTTCATAACCACACCGGAAATTTCTTCCTCTCAAGCTTGAAAACAGATGACAAANAAAAAAAAAAAAAAAGCTGACGTGTGTAGCAGCCAGGTTTCCATACCATTTCTATTATTAGTTATGTTTTCTTTACCCTTAATGTGAAATAAAGATTCTCCATGCATGAGGACTGATCAGATACGTAGATGCAGATGGATTGGCACTGCACAGCCTAGTGCAGCAGCAGAACAAGAGAGCAGCACCAACGAGAGGACCTCGAGGGCAGCTGGGCAAATCCAGTACATGAACCCAGCATAGGTCAGCACTCGAGAGATGCCAGCAAGAGGAATGTAGTCTCCTTGCCAGGAACAGCCAGATTTTCAAAGGTTTGTCTGTTTAAAGAGTTATTAAGGTGCTAGGTCTGTTTAGACAACCCCCAAGTGAAAGGCCGCCAGGAGGTACAGCAGAGCACATCTGATATTTTATCTTGCCAGGGTAATCTCTCGATAGAAAAAATTAATAAGGTCTTATTGAATGATTATTCCTTTCATCTCTTGCTATTCACTGGAGTTTATGATGACTGTTTGCTGATCTCTTTGGGGAAGAAGCTGACATTTACTGTTCTTACTGTTGCCTCTCTGATCTCAGACAGGCCCCTCACTATCGCTGTGCTCAACAACGGTTCTATAATTTCAGAAGAACGACTGTTACAAATCTGTGGGAAAAGCATTTGAAAGAAGCACAGCATTCTACTTTGCAGACAAAGCAGAGGAAGAACCATTTGTGATTTTCAAAGGATATTGAGAAATCTCTCCTCACTATTAACTGCTCACTGGTTCTGTGGAACAGCAGTGATGCTGATCATCCGCTCAGACATGTGGTCTTTACTCTCTGCCCAACTTAATCAGGAGATAAATAACCAGAGTGATGCTCTAACAGTCCAGATCCAAGGATGTGGCCTTCTAAAATACACAATGTGTGAAGTGAATGTTTTCCTGGAGCCTCCACTCCTTCACGCGTTTCAATTTGAGGCATTAAGTTATTTATTCTCAGGCCGTGGGTTAAAGATATATTTTTAAAATACATACTTCAGATAAATTAGAAATAAATTTATAACCAGCAGCCTTTTGAAGGAAGGTCATGTATTTAGGATTTAGCATTCTTGCCTCCTGAAGACTGAGAATCAATTGGAACCCCAGGAGGGCTGTGGGAGCCAGCACCAGCGTGGTTAGGGAAGAACACTGACTGCTGGAAGGGGAGAAGCAGCCAGCAGGAAATGCCATAGTGCGGATACAGAACTGACAGCAGAGAAGAAAAAACGTTTCATCCTACCAGTACTTGTCTCAACATGGACAGATCAACTGAGCTAGCAGGAAAACATCAGTTTCAAGAAAGGTTTTTATTAGCACAGTGCCCGTGTCTTGTTCTCTTCCCTTTACAATTCACCTCACTGTCCAACACCAGCAGTCTCTTGTATCCATCTGTAAATAGCTGCTGCACAAATTCATCTCAGCCACTTCTTGCAACCTTTGTATGAAAGATGGATGACTGACGGAGAGGAGCCTGCATCTTATCGGGGCCGATGGAACGGAGCAAAGCAAGCTGGGCAAGCAGCACGCGTGTGCTCTGATGGGGAGCAGAGAGGGGAGGGCCAGGAAAGTGCTCTGCAGCCTGGTCAGGAGGGCACATGGGGAACAAGGAAAATAGATCCACGGGAAAACACATTTTGTTACTTCCACTTCTCCCATAAGAAACTTGTTGGTACAACTCAGCTGTGGTTACAGCATGACATTTTTTAATTTGCTTCCAAGACTGAGTGGCAATAAAGAGACCTTGCTGGGAGGGTATTTCTCCCCCAGCTTAGTCTAGAAATCCTCCAAAGAAATACTTAATTTGTATAACTGATTGATTTGTTCAAATTAGCATGCCTTGCTTGCAAACTAATTAGAGACATACCTTAGAACAAACACTGCAGCTATTGGGTAGTGCTTATTTCAAAGTCAATATAGGTCAGACCACTAAATACCAAAATGAGCTTGGAAACAAGCTAGCAAGCAGTTTCCCGTGTGTCAGAACTTTGAAGATGTATCCTTCAGCATTCCTATAGAGTGCTTTTTCCTCAGTTGCGTCATCTCAGCCACAGAACTCATTTCCTACAGTTCGTAAAGAATCTAAATAGTTATAGAAGTTTTAATGGAGAAAACAGAGTTGCTAGATCTGCCCATAATCCCTCAAAATCACTGTACCCTCTTCAACACAGCCACTTCACAGAACTTCCAAACTCCATGTGATCTTGGCTTGGCAATGTCTGCAGCAAAGAGACATTAATTCCTCCTTCATTTCTTTGCTTTTTTTCCCCACCACAGCAAGGGTGCAAACTACAAGTGCTTTACCTCAAGATATAGATTAAACAAGCAATTTATGTCACACAGCATGTAAATGGATCAGAGACAAAACGATCTCTTGCCTTTCTGCTACAGAATCAGTAAACTCAGCAGCTACAGGTACACATTGCTGTGACAATCAACATTGGTTCTTCCATTCATGGAGGTTTCTTATGGCAACAGTTATGTATATTCACATGTAACACCTGAACCCAGTCCCAAATGAATGCTCTTTGCTTGAGAGTCCTCTCCCTATTTTGCGCTATACGTCAGCAAGGGAAAGCACTCAAAGCTTTGGATGTTGCAGATTTACTTTCCCGGGGCACAACATTCAGGAAAAAGCCAGTCAAATCATAGGAAGTCCCCGGTGGAAACCTTTTATCAAGGCTTCTTTCATTTGCTGTGTCTAGAAGAAAATACAAGACGTGAGGAGTGAGCCATTTCCCTCTGCCCCAGGTTTTTGTTTCACTTGTTTGGTTTTGATTGGCTGGTTCCAAAATGCAGGATAGCCCACGGCAGGAGCAAAAATAGAACAAACTGAATTTGAGAGGTGATTTTTTTTGTTGGACTTTCAGATATACTGGAGCAAGATTTACCTGAACTCTGCTGTTGGCAAGGAAGAAATTATCTAGTCACCTTCATTACACACATACTTGCGAGTTCATCGATCCCTTAGGCAGATAAGCATGGGTAGATAAACACAGGTGGGGATGTTGCACAGAACCACCGTACCTCTGTCGCTGAAGTCATCCACCAGCACGATCTCTGCTATCAGCTCAGGAGGGGAGCGGTTCAGAACGCTGTGCACCGTCCGGAGGAGCGAGGACCATCCTTCGTTGTGGAACGGTATTATCACGCTGGTGTTCGGCAGCTTCTCCAGGTACAGCTTGTTCTTGCAGCTGGATACAGAACAAGGTCAGAAGGTGGTGCCAAGGAACACTGGCACTTCCATATTCATTGCCACCAAACAATTCAGTGCATTCTACACTCCTCAAATTGATGCCAGGTGCCTGAAAACATGCTTATTCCAAACAGAGTTGACCTGTTCTATGTCATCTTGCCAAAAAAAAAAGAAATCTATTCTATATAAAAAAGTGGCAGTTATTGGCCAGTAGGTGATACTTAGCAATGCAGAAAGCCAGGGATCTGCTAGCTGCTGGAACTGCTTTTAAAAGAAATTCTGATTATAGCTTATGATACAGGACTCCCAGAAATCTGTTTTTATTGTTCTCACACCTCAAAGATCACTAGAAAGAGGAATTTCTAAAGTCACTTCAGCAGTTGAATGTGTCTGTTTTAAGCTCTCTTAATACTTTGGTTTGTTTAGCACTCTTAATCCCAGATTTCAGAGAAGCAAATGATTCTAATCATATCTATAATCGTCATCCAAAATTTTTAAATGGAATGTAAAGAAAGTAAGGATTTGGGGTAGCAGCATCTTCCCTAATCAGTTGTAGAAGTTCAAGACATTGTGAAGAACAGATGGAAGAGACAGGATTATCATGTGGAACTAACTGCTCGATAAATAAACCCACTTCCCTCAGTAATAGATCAACTTCTACAACACACTTCCTTCGTCATCCTGGGTATATTATTCAAATACAATTTTTCCTAGATAATCAGTCTTGTTTTCCCCACCTTTCAGCAGGTCTAGCTTAACACCTAGGATCAGTTCAGCAGATTGAAGCCAAGAAAGCTGAGCTCTGAACCCAAAGCACTGCCAAAGAACTCGGATGAGGTCTCTTCAGACCTGAATCTCCANCCCCCCCCCCCCCCAGATTTGTGGGCATTGCCCCAGACCATTGGTCTCCCTTAGGTTTGAAATAGGAGTAATGCTCCTTTGCCTCGTGGGCTTGTTTTCAAGATAGCTCCATGGAAAAAAAAAAAATTCAGACTACAGCAATGAGCGCAGTGTTTATTTTCCTGCACGTATGGCCCTCAGAGCAGACTTTGAGCCTTGCTAATAGGTAAGATCTAAGGCCATACAATGAACAATTGTAGTTAACATTACCTGGCAGCTGTTCTCTAGGTAGGACAAATCTATTCCATTCCCAGAAACCCACATGTTCAGAGCAAAACAGAGAGAGGTGAGAAGATGAATACAGATTTTTAAAGCACATGAATGACAATGCCAGTGGGGTGGGCTGCCCTTCCCAGCAGCAAGGGAGGGAGGCTGTGCTCCACTCCCTGCCCTGCCATGGCACAGCATGCACTGGAGCTGAATTGCAGACCGGGCTTTCAGCATGTGCATGCAGGTAATTCCTTCCCCATTCCAGGAAGGGGAGATGGGAACAAAAGCAGCTCTGGCAGTGGAAGATTTCCTTGGTGCCTTTCCCAGGGAAAGGAGAAGGGTACACCTATGTTATACAAGCTCAATAAATCTGTGATTACAGGAAGCGACTGTGGTGCCTGCATGAAAGGACAGTGGCTTATTCTGGGTCTAATGAATTGTCTTGGGATGCTGCCAAGAGCTCGCAGGCTATGGCTGCAATGCACAGATTCAAGATGCAAAATAAAGCTGCATGGACTGCTTTCATCCAGCCCTTGGCAGTGCAATCAACCTTCTTCAGAGGTAGCTGCAAGCTATAATTCTGCTACAACACGAAACAGGATCCCCCAGTTCTCTTCTAATCCTTCTTAAACTGCAGTGCTTATTTTCCAACTTGAATAACTAGAAACTTCAGCTATTAAGTTTTACCATTAAACAAAAAGTTTCTCTCCAGCTATCACATCCACAATTGCTTTACCTGCAAAATTAGTACTTAAAAACCCAGAGGCACTGAAAAGAAACGTCAGCAGGAGACGACAATTGCTGAAATCTGTGCGTGCACCTTGCAGATCCAGTATGACCCCTTCCCTGGTCTATCCTAGATTTCCATGCTTGGAAGAAAGCAGAGGTGAGGCTGTTACATCCACACAAACCACCTCAGAACTGAGCTTCTGTCCTTCCTTCCCCAGGGCAGCTGTTAAGGAGACACTCAACTGGGGCCCAAGTGTAGGTAAAGAGCAGATAAGTCACTTTTTCCCCAGTTCACCTTATGCTTACACTCCGCTCTATCTGCAGGCATATTTCTGAACTTTCAAGTTCCTGATTTTCTTACCAAAACCAAAAGGCTCTAAAAAAGCTCTCTAAAACACAGCTTGAGTCTTTCTATAGTGCTCTTTATGGACTTCACCTCATCCGAACTTCATTATTATTTGGGAGCTTGATGAGGGCAATTTATATGAAACAAAACATTTCAAGTATATCTTGTTTTAATGGGCAGGGAATAGACTGACATTTTCAGTTGTGAATTCCTTTACTGCAGATCTCCATTAAATGCAACCCCATTCCCTGCCCAGCTAATCCTAGCATCCATTAGATACGCATGCTGTTTATCCTCATCTTGAGACCTCCACAATTATAACTCACTACGCTGGGGGAAAGGATGTGTCAAGCATCAAGCAGAACCAGCTGCAGCAGTATCATTAATCACAGCTTAAGTTGTTGGTGACTCAGACACTTCACTTATTAATTTTAACTGGGGACTTGAGTCAGAAGTTTCACATTTTAAAAAAGTTTAAATAGCAGAATTGGTAATGAGGAATCAGCAACTTTGTGAAGCACTGGGGAATGTAAGGTAATGCATTAATCTTCAGGTGAGGAAATACTTGCATTGTCTACAGTTTAAACTCTCAGCACCGTGGCAGCCCCTGTAAATGGAGGCCAGGCACTCTATAGTTTAGCAATCTCAAACTATTTCCTAGAATTTGAGTAGTAGCTGACCAAGCATCTTTACCTAATCAACCTATGTTTAAGTATTTCAGCTACATGCCTAAAACATTTGTGGAGTTACATTCTCTTTTCTGGTTTATGGGTATACTTCACCTCAGCACCATTTCCCAATGGATTCGGACAGTGCCCTGTGACAGCTGAAGAGGTGAGCTCAGATGTCCTAACAGATTCTGAAATCGGATTTTTGAAAGTGATACTTCACGAATAAAGTAGATATTGGATCCATATTCACTAAATGGTGATAAAAATGGCTTTCCACAAAATGAACTTTCACTCAAGAATCTAATAAGGCTTTCAGATTAAAAACTGCACACAGCTTAAAAAACATCTCAGCTTTGGATCAAGAAGGATTAAACAGGTGAGCTCAAAAGCCAGTATCCAATTGGAGCTAGTTTTTACTCAATCTCTGGTGAAGTTTTTATGATGAAGAACAGTTTTTGTGAGATCAACATCTTCCTCATAGGTAGCTGAGTGGAGCTACTCAAGCCTTGTTCTGCTCCTAAACATTTCATGGTTATTTCCAGCTACCGGCAAATGCAAGAACCACACGGTGTTTACTGACAAAGACATCACTCAACTACACTTAGGGCATTTGCCAAACAAGTCAGACATTTACATCAGTTTCTGCTACAGAGAGAAACAGCCAACAACTTTTAACAACTAACAAGATAGAGCTATGTCAGTAGGCTCAGGAACTGAGCTGTCACATTACAAGAGATGAAGNTTTTTTTTTTAAAACTGATTTGTCTCTCCTTTATTTCCCCTTTCTATTACTACACACTGTCCTTCATGAATGAGACAGCAGTGCCAGCAGCACCCAGCTGTGAAAGGCTTGTGTTGGACAAACAAAGGTACATAAAAGCCCAGCACACTCCTGCACATGTGGTAATTTAGGGCTGGTAAACTTTCACTTGTGGAAATGCACATGCATACTCACTTTGGATGTCTGATGTCTGGAAGAGAACGATTCAGGGAAATTTTATCACTCACAAAGATATTAAAGCCATTTTCCCTGTATGCCTGGTCCACTCGCTCTGCATCAGTCATTGGGTAAGGTTTTCCCTGCTCTCCATTTCCTGTAGACAGACAAAGTAAACATGCATTGTTACTACTAATTGGTGCTTAACTGGCCAGAAACTAACCCATGTATCAAAAGGACACCAGACATTTTGTAGCCCTTTGAAAATTCCTCCATTAGTTTTGTGTTGTGTGTCATACTTAGCATTGGGTCAACCTCAGCTGTGCAGAACTGTACAAGTTGGAGTCTTCCTTCTAGCATCAGAAACAGACGACGGGGTTATGGCAACACTGAGAAGGATCTATAAAGAATTTTTTGTTTCACAGCAGGAAGAATACATATGGTTTAAATCCCTCATCAATGTTGCTTTTTTCAGCACAGATGGACATGTATATTTAACAGCCTGAGTTCTTGTACAGAGGAGGTAGAGCCCTTGCAGACATCAGTGTAAAGCTGTGACAGTTAAAATGGGCCCTTTTATATGATGGGAGATAAACCCCAGAACTACAGAATAAAACTTGAACGTTACAATCTAGAACATTGTTCTTACTCCACTTCTTTTCCGGATATTCCATTTTTGGAATAGTCACAGGCATATATTTTTAGCAAGCTTTTTAAAATCAGTACTGCACTTAACCTAAAAACACCAAGATGTTACCAACATCCTTTCACCTCATAGTGATTATTTTGGAGCTGGTAGAGAAGGCTTTGACTGAGATTAACAAGCATTAACTGTTGCATCATGCCAACATCACCTTGACTGTGAAGCTCAACAGACCTTTCTGCAGTCAGCCTACCAAACAAAATCAAACTGATTTACAATTTCCAACAAAACATTTATAGCAATCTTACATACCCACACGCTCAGAGTCCCTCCTTATAGCTTCTTTGTTGTGCCAGTCCTTTTTCCTTTGTCCATCACCAAAGTAAAGGTCTTTCTTCTGCCTCACGTATGATGCCTTATAAAGAAAAGATGGGATGCGTTACAAAACCCAACAAACTTGTGAAACCTTTCTGTTAATAGCCTCCTCCTTCCCATAAGGAAAGGCATCTATCTTCCTCAAGGTCAGACTCTCAAAGCAAGGTGTTTTTAACCCAAAAGGGATGAGGGAGAAAGCAAGTTTTGCTCGCCTCAGAACAGTACTTCATCTATAGCTGTTAAGGTTTTTTTCAGCACACCATCATGTATGCAGAGCAGTATTCTTAATCAGAGAATCTATTAAAAACTCCCATTTTCATTTCCAAAACATCTAATACACCTTACTTCCTATTTAATTAACAATAAAGCTTTAATGGGTGACCTATTGTGGGATCATTAACGAGCACACTGCTATACCTGAACAAAATCAAGATAAGATTTAAAAGGTCATTTATTAAGACTCTTGCTGCTCAACTTAAAAGCAAATTTTACACGAAGCATGGGCCTGCACCGAATGCAATTAGAGCTGCTCTTTTCATGATGCTGTTCCTGAAATTCAAAAGCAACGGGTGCTTTGGGAACGAGTCGGCAAATGGAAGATGGGGTGAATTCAGGATCAGACTATTGCATGTGGAAGGAGAACCACAATCTCTCTAAAACACTGACGCCCCCCAAAACCAAGGGAAACACATATATGTTAAATAGGATTTAAGGTTAAGAAGAGATCATCTCTAAGAATGAGTTTTCAATTACACAGTCATATGCTGCTAAGTATAAATACATGGCATCCGTAGCATCTTGACTGAAAAAGTTACATAAAGCTGTTGGGTTTCCTTTTTTTTTTTTTTTTCCCTTTTAATTCCTCTTGAATTGCAGAGTGAGTAGCACATGCTACAATTTCCCAGAAAGGAAAAAGCCGGAGCAGGAAACTGCTTAGATGGCAAGAGGTTTCCAATCTCCCTCTGATGGATCGATCAGACGAAACCACCACCACCACCACGCAGCAGCTGGCACAGTAACCTCGCAGAGATACCGGATGTCTTTGGCATTTAATCCACAGATGTCATTTACTTTAAGAGTCAAATTACAAACTATTTCCATGCCTAAATTTATCTTAGGAAAGCAGGACATCTGGACATTTCCCTTGCTATTTCAAGACTCCAGACTTCAGCCAGAGTTTACCCTGCTGCAGTCTGAGTGCCAACCTTGGGGAGCCTTGCTGAGACGGTGCAGCAGACTATCCCCACCAGAGCACCCCGGTTCCACGGCCAACAGGAAGGGAACACTCAGTGCTTCTTCCACTCCAGCTCAGTGCCCAGAGCATTAGCTTACAGAACCACCAGAGCAGGCAGCTTTAAGCTAAGACGTCAACGTGAACCAGAGGGGCTGAGTGCAGGTGTGTACTGTATGTACCTGGTTATGGGTGGTAACCCTCAGCAAAGAGCTGCACAACCAGCACAAGCTGTGCAGGTTGTATAGTCAGGCCAGAGGGTGAGAAAGGAAAGGTCTACAAGTAACAAAGCTCTATCTGATTGGGAGATGTCCTATGAGCTATTAGAGCTTACTCGGTGTTTTCTCTTCCAAAAGACTTAAAATCATAGAATGGTTCGGGTTGGAAGGGACCTTAGAGATCATCTTGTTCCACCCCCCTGCCATGGCAATCATTCTAGATCTTTTCAATGAAGCATCATAGGATGATTTACACCCAGTTGCTTGACTTATCTGGCAAGATATTTTGCAGACCCGGCAGAAGTCAAGCTTCATTCAGGAACACAGACACTCGGTTACACACATCGAGCAGTTAATAGCAGTGCTACACACCAAGCAGTTAACAGCAATGCTCAGAGCATTCCCCTTCCTGCTGCCTGCAGGGTAGGGTTGCTGGCACTGCAGGATTGCTGCTGGGCGCCCAGCTGACAAGGAGCCACACAGCTGCTTCTCAATGTGAACAACTCTGGATGAACTCCTATCTGTGGAACCCGAAGAGCAAGGGCAGAGCAAAGCAAACTTCATCTACCGATGGCTTCACCCAACAAAACATTCCCAGCAGCAATGCGTGCTGGCTAATGTGAGGAGGTCTGGGTGACAACTGTGACAGAGCAGCACAGCAGCAGGAGAGGCAGCCTGGTTATTTCTGGTATAAAGCAGATGAAATTTTCAGCTCAGTGAAGCAGCTGCCCTTCTCTGCCAAAGCAGCTCAGCAATCCATTTGTCTGGCCCACCAGAGCTGTTTCTAATTTCTTCAGAAAACATGCCACCCTCCCTGTCAACCCCCCTAAATAACCCACCGTGCTCTGCCACTCCGTGAGAGCTCTGTTTGGCACGGGAGGCAGATTATGGGGTGTTTATCCCTCAGTCCTGCACAGAGCCCAGGACTGGGTGCTCACGGCACCGACTGTTCCTGTGTGAGCACCAGGGGAGTAAGGGAGGTCTGCGTTGTGTGACTCACCTGCCCCTCTGCCTGCAGCGTGACTGCCCTGCAAAGCAAAGCCAGACATTCACATGGATGAACACAGTATGAATCCCCTCGGGACCAGCATACCTTCCTACAAGCACCTTTCAAAGCTTTAAGGCTGCAGATGGTCACGATAGACCCATTGCATTCTGGCGCTGCTTTGGCTGTGGGCAAATGAGTTGCACGAATCAATCCAGTTCAGAAATGCTCCACTAAATGTGATTCAGCTTGGGTAAGGGTTAAGGGTTTAGGATATTTCTCCTGGCAGAATCACTTGCAAGCCAACTTGTAACACTTCCATGGGTTTCACAGGTCACCACTGAAAAGCTGTATGTGAAAAGCCCTGTGAGTCACTGACAGGTTCTGTCAACAACCTCTGAACATGAATTTTAAAGCAACTTTCAGTGCTAGTAAACCAATGACAGCCTTGGCTCCAGCAAAGGTGCCAGCACCCACGATCAGTGCAGCCCTGGAGGGAAGGTGTACCTGCGACAGACTGGTTAGCATGGCATTTCTTGCTAAAAATCACTCTTTCAAAACTAACTTCATTTGAACAGACTACCGAAAAAAGTCAATGCATATGACAGACATTTACCTTCCCCCAGCTGCAATCTCTGTGCCCATGTCACTGCTGCCAGCAGAGCAGTGTGAAGGGGCAGGCAGCACCCCACTGCCGGCACACCCCAGCTCTCCCTCCTTGTCACAGTGGGCACTTTGCTGACAGCGATGTTATTTTGGAAGCCTTCTTTTACATGTCTGAGCTCTAGAAATCCAGACACAGCACACATGGACCAGAAGGTTACTTTTTTTAGTGGCTTTCTTCGGGGATGCTGCAGGGATTTGACTCATTTATGCAAATTCAGTAACTTGATGATACCCGTCCAGAGAAGCTCCAGACAGCAACATCCAAGCAATGTGCAAAACACAGCGAGTTTCCTAGGACTGACTTTTGCCTTAACTACTAACCAAGCATCTCATTTGTAAGGGCTTTGTCATACCCGTAACGCTGCATTTCATGTCAATTTTCACTTGTATCCTCATTAGCCATACATTCTAATAGCACAGCAGAAGGCATAACATTTTTGTCCAAACCCCACCAGCACAATTTCCTCCTTATACACATTTTTCCTATGAAATTCAACGACCATTGTTTGAACATTGCAGTTACCTGTTATTTATGGTTAGAGTAAATTGGCATTAAGCATCTGGATTTCTGTCCCCATGAAACAGCTCTGCAAACAGAAGTACCAGGCTTCAGCCCTCGCAATTTTCCATTTTGCTCTACCTTAGCTTCCCATTTTGCAAAAAATCTGTTCATTTTTGAAATGGTCAGCTGTAAACAGCAAGGCAAAAAGGAGATTTCAAAGCCTGAAAGGTTTATTACAATCATCTATTCAAGCTATGTGAGTGCACAGACCATTGCATTTTATCCATTAACTCCTACAGCAAACGCATAACTTCTGTTTCATCTGAAGCACATTCACTTCTCCTTAAAAACTGAAAGTTGTTTACCACTAAGTGATTACTTCTCCAGCAATATCTTAAACTAATCTCCTGCCTGCCTTCATTCTTCGCTTTTTTTTTTTTAAAGTGAAAATGAATTAAAGTAGAAAGGCATATTAAGCAATACATTGAAAATGGATTTAGACAGATTGCTGTAAATAAGCCCCTTCTGTTGTCTACCATGCTGTTACTTAACATGCCACCAAAGGCATCGATCGGTGTTCAAACGCCAAACAAAAATGGAATTTTAATCTTTTCTTTAATCACTATTTAGTGTGCCTGGCTCCAGCCAGAATAAAAGAAGAGCGGATGGAGATGTAAGCCAAGAGCTTAATACACAAGAGGAAAAAAGATTTGAAGTGCATGCAGCTAATCACAGTGCCATACAGATTTCCAACCCTGTTCAAACATTTATTGCTTGTTTATTTGATTTATTTTTATTTTTTAAATCAAGGAGCTACATTCTACAGACATGACATTAAAGGCTGGCAATGCTCCACCCCAGGTCTCTCCATTTGTCCCAGCACCTCAGCAACTCGCTGTTGTGTCCTACAATAAGGTGCTGGAGATGAAAATCACTCCAGAAGAACAACAGGAAAGAGGAGGGCCAAGAGCAACCATTCCTTCATTAAAGAAGCTGCAGCCTAAGGCAGAGGTGAGCGATGTGTCCGTGTGCTACCCAGAGCTAGGTCAGACAACATTGACCAGGCAAATTCACTGTACGAGGTCAGTTTTGGTTATAACCCCACGAGCACTCCCAGCAACCATTGGCTGTCTTAAACTAGCAACAGACAGGATACAAGTACAAAGAACTATGTATCACCTCTTCTGTTGCTATCAAATTAGCTCCTACAGGCCAGAAGAAAGAGCATTTCACTCCCCAGAAAGCTGGGCCTACACTACATCAGGAGGAGAAGGGGGGTCACATTGAAGAGGTTCCTCAGAACCAGTGCCCTCTCCTCCACTCACACCAACAGCCGAACAAACCCTCCCCTCTGCAGCACTGAGTGCTCTGCAGTGCCAGGACACAGTTGTTGGCAATCTATTTGCTGGCACAAGCTACAGAGCTGGCAAGCTGCAATTACCATGGGCAAAGCACAAACCCTGCTCCATCATCTCAGTGGATGCTGCAAGAGAAGAGCATGCACTTCGTGTGCAGTCTGCCATGCTCTGCGCTCCAGCAAGGCAGAAATACATCTGGCCCCACCATGGAGCAGCATCAGCTTCTCTCCAATCTTCTAAAGCCTGTAATACACAAGAGGTTTTGGAAGGCAGGAAAGTCCAGGTTTAATTATTGTGGGACCATCAACACCAGATGTGGGAAACAAAGTTTTATTGCATCATGAAGACATTTTAATTACTTTCTTTTTAAAAAAATTGTCACAGATTATCAGCACGTGTTGAACAAATCGGTGCAGCTCCCATCCTCGGTACCAACATGAAAATAACTGAGATTTTCTGATCTAACGAAAAAGAAGAACGCCTCCAACATCAGCTGGGGAGCTCTTTGTAGGTCAGGAAGCTGAGCACAACTTCGGTTAGCCACAGCTCTTCGTTTGCTGGAACAGGAGATGCATACCTCTAGCGAAAGGAAGCTGCTAAAAGCCCGTCCTGCATTCTGCTTAAGTGTTTTCAAAAGGTTAATTTCTGCAGCTATTTCAGTCCATCAAAAATTTAAGAGCTACATTAACATAATCCATACGTTCAGCGTTCCAGGAACTGTTAAAAGGCAACGCAGAACTAAATGGCAGCACATCATGTGGAAAAATTAAATGCTTTCAGAAAAAAAAAAAAAAAAAGTCAAGTATGTTTTCACAGCTGTGTTGTGGCTCAGACCCAAGCAACAGGTCTGAGTCAAACCTAGAGGTTTCCTGCACGATGCCAAGATCCTACAGTTGGGCCATCACGCACTTCTCTCCCACCAGAAATACCAGGAAAATGGAGATCCGTATGTTCAGACTTGGGCTGTTCTTTGAGACAGAGATAACCTGCCTGTCTCTCTCTGGGAGCAGAGTCAGAATGCTGCATGCACCCTGCACCAGTCCTTACCCCAAAACCACCCAGCCCAGGACCAGCGGAACGCAGCGGGGCACGAGGACAGAGCCAAGCCTTTCCTGCAGCACACCCTGAGACACTTGGCAGCTGCTCGCAGACCTACTGAAGGGATGGCTCTCCCAGAAGGGCCAGGACGCAGCTCCTCTGGTGGACAGGGCAGCCCACTGCTTCAGCATCACCCTGCTCCAGCTGACTCGGTGTTGTTAATGCAGAAAGCTCTTTGTATCAAGTGCAAGGACAGTACTTTGTTGATCTGAATGACCCCTCCCTCTCTCCCCTTTAAATTCCTTCATCTAAGTCTTATTCAACCTCAGTTGCTGAAAATCCCTTAGCATGAACAAATTTTTACCTACAGAAACACTCTGGTTCATCAGATGATTAAAGTCTAAAGACATCAGCAGAGGACAGCGATATGACATCCAGCTTAGTAACCTGTCTCTGCCAAATCCTCCACACTTTGCTCTCCCCTTACCTTCAGAAGCAACGTTACGGTTTTGCAGTGCTTGCTGTTCCAAGCCTGCTGGCAGAACGACTCAGCCCCGGCCTCCACGTGCACAATGTCTCCTTCAACACCAGTGCAAGCTACAGGTTCCTCCCAGCACAACTGATGGAGCAGGACCACCTCAGTCCCAACACCTTCCTCCCAGCTGTCAAGAACCCAGCTGAACCGTTTATAGATTTCAGGACTCATTGCCTTAATTTGCCTACAACCTCTTTCCCATCTTTTCTGCTCACTGAAGTGTTTAGAGCCCTTGACATCCACCAAAACGCTGTTTCCCACACAGCAGCACGTCTCAGGAATCCGCTCAAAGTTGCGGAATAAGCTCCCGCAGGCATCTAGTTGCATCAGAAACATCATTTCCCCCTCAAGCGACAGGCACAGCTCTTTGACCTTGCTTTAACACACAGCAACACATTGTAAAACTCCCAAACAAGAGTTTACTCCCTGGGCTATGCTCCTGTTGAGATGGGGAGCGCAGCCTGTTAGTCACAGTGCCTGGGGGGCTGCTGCAACGAGCCAGGCATGGAGATGGATCATCTCTGACCTGCCATTCAGAACGAGATCAAGGACTTCCCACCCCCTCTCTCCTTTGCTTTCTGGGGACTCCAGGCTGGAGCAGAATCCTCCAGAGGTCTGCATGCATCCACGCTCCATTTACTAGCGAAAGGCACTGGAGCTGCAGCAGTTTCCTGTAAGGACATCCTTTGCAGCACTGCTGTTGAAATCTGACTTACCACTCGATTTACAGATTGTGCTGCATACGCACAAACACTGGACTAATCTGCATTAAGATTTAATAAAAATGCAGGATATGAGACCTGTTAATTCCACCATTTCCACGAACTCCCTGTACTCAGACCACAAGCTCCTGATCAGATTACAGGAACATCAGGCCAATCAAACATCGCTCAGATGAAAAAACTCCCGGATATTTTGAACATTAGCAAAGAATCACACCACGTACTATACTAACAGAAATTCAGCTCCCATTAAATATGTCACAGAGATCACAGTGTGCCATCCTCAACAGGTAATACGCACATGAAATTCACAGCATTTGGACTGCAAAGATAAAATCACAAGTAAGCTGGGTGCTGCAAGTTGTTGGACCCGGTAAATATACGACTGCAGATTTTACTTAGCCCAGTTTACAAGGAATTATAGCATTTGTAACTGTGGAAGATGGAAGAGCTACTACAATTTGCAAAATTCACAAAATTGAATGTTCCTGGATAGACATTAGGAAACGCTGGTACAACTGCTGAAAGAAGGGAGATGGCTGCTAAAGCTCCAACAAGCTGGGAAGTGAGGGCAGGACAGAATCCATCCACTAGATGTCCAAAGAAGGAGGTCCAAGCATTTGTCATAAGACAGCTAAACTAAGCTGAAACCATGCTGCACACATCCCAGTTCTGATACTTTCCGATGTGCAAACTGTGCTACCAGGACGCCTTGCATTTTGTGGTAAAGAGCCACAATTAAGACAAGAGAACACGTTATGAACATCTTTATGAGGTAGGATGAGCTAGGCAGTTTGAAAACTTACTGACAGTGATAGTCCAAACTAACAAACAGAAGAAATCTGAATTTTGCCTGGACAAACAGGCAGAGGTATCCATAAGCACCCCAGAGCTGCAGTCTTGGGAGCAGCTGATGGCTGAGATCAGATGGTTACCTCTCTTAAGAGGAAATCGGGCTTACACCAAACTTATTGGAGTAAAACTCAAAGTCACGTTACAGAAGTTTGATGCCCTTGAAAGACGCTAGAAAAAGTCTGTATTTCAGTTCCTTTTTCTTGATTCTTTATCCACCATTAGAATAAATTATAGAGATTTCTCCTACCAGAAATATGCAAGGAGGCAAAATCTGACCAGGAATGATGTTACCTGCCACACAGTCAGACTCAGCTGGAGGCTGTCAGATACCAGTGGCACTCACCTGCTGGTACAGGAAATAACCCCCACACTGCACCAACTCCTCGTCCCCAGCAGATCTCAGCTGCAGAAATGTGGATGGGGGACAGAATCTCCTGCACCTTCCCTACTGCTGGCATCTGCTGAGTGAAGACCCAGGCCACAAGGACTGAGAACCTAAGGCATTGCGAGGCTTGCAGGCATTTTCAGAAACTACTTTTTCACGTTATCTTCTAATACCAGGAAAAATAAATGGCTTAAACATCACTTGAACAAAAAAATTCCAACTAACTACACTAAAGCAAAGAGAACTGTACACATTTTTCTGGCTTATTTTCTACACTCATCACTCAGTCCCTTCAGTACCTGTAACACCCCCCACCCCCCCGGTGACAGCTGCAGTTTAGAAAAAACATTGCTTTTAATTGGAGATGTTTATTGCTATTTCTTCAGGTGATGCTCAGCTTTTGTTTTGCCTCCTAGTTCATACTGCTAACATCAGACTCCATCTGGCTTTTTATTAGCAGCAGTGGAACAAAACCCCATTTTGCTGTTTTTCAGCAATGAAATACCATTGTTTTCCTTTCAGATATTTTAAGTATTTTAAAGTAAATTCTCTACCAACTTCCTGGCAGACTTGATGCTTCTTGACAGCGTTATGCTAAACTGAAAACATCAGCACTAAGAGGCAACATTTTACACGCCTCTTCTTCCCAAGAAGTTATTTAACTGCTGTTCAAACACGGAGCACACTGCATCTAGCAATAGAGAACGCGCAGATCGGTGCCAAAATTAATCACACTCCTCTCACAATCAGACTTCCTGCTGTTACCTCTGTTACTCAGAAATAGTTGAGCCGTCCTGCCTCCGGTTTCCCTGTTCATGCTGTCAGGCCATTTGATATATTTGTGTTTAGTTTGAGTATCCAAGTTCTCCCTCAGCAAAGAACTTGCAGTAAATGGAATTACTGCCCTCAGTGGCAGTCCTGCTGCATACTGCTTTGTGGGGTGGCTGCTCAACTCCTGTGCAGTTACAGCATTCTTGTAAATAGTTTTCCAAAGCACAGGCCACTCCTTGAGACCAAGCACAAGCTGCGTTATCCCACTTGGAACAAAAGGCAGTGAGCACAAACACCTTAACTTCAGTCTTCAAATATCTTCTAGAAACCCACGTCATCTGTGATGCGTTACAAACATTTAAGAAACAACACACAAGTAAGGAGTAAAATGCCACCGTGACTGGCTGCTGAAGGTTATCCCAAGGAAAGTTCTGGGCACCCTAAAAGCTGTGTTTAGAATAACAACAGGGACTTCTCACCAGTCAGATGCCGAAGCCCCAAGCACACGTACAGCAAGACAGCGTCTGCCGCTCTCTCCCCACTCCTCCCTCCAGGAGAGAGGCACTGGCAGGATTCCCCGCAGCATTTGTATCGTACTTGCCATCTGGTCACGCTTCCCAAGTCTAATACTTCTCTCCTAGCAAGCTGCCCCAGAAGTCTGCCTCTACCCCTTCTGAACACTGTGAAGTTGTGAACGTCACATCTTGACACAGTCTCCAAGCTTTTATTCTCCATGCCTCTATCCTAGACAGAGATGAGGCTGACCCAAGGCCAGGAAAGGATCAAGCAATCTATGCTGAAATGATGAATCCAGAGGCTAGATGGACCCTGGGTGGATGGACACCAGCCCCTCCTAGAGATGCCCTCTAGCAGCGATCACCACTTATCACACACAGCTGCAAGCTGTAATACAGCAAGAAATTACCTGACTGCTCAAGATGCCAAGTGGGGCACAGTAGGAAAAAAAATGAAACCTGTAAGATAAATTGGTTGGGGCTAGGAAGAAGATTGTTGGCAGTCTGAAGGCTATCATCTCCAGGTGCCTGTGGAAGACAGATGAGATTTCCAACAACTGGAAACATACAAGCACATCTGGGAAATTGAGGAAAAGAGGGGTTGGGGATACAGATACAACTAGGTACAGGCACAAAAGGTGACAAATCACTTTTGAGAGTCATTTAGAGAGTGACAAACAGGTACTAACTATGGCAGCGTCAGGATAAAAACAAATTAAGAAACAAGCAGCTTCTTCCTGGGAAGAGTAAGAGCTGTGCAGACAGGAGAGCGGAGATGCATCACTTCCCTGAGTGATGCAAATATGTGCAGGCAACAGCCTTGTTACTGTTGATGTCCAAATTGGAATTTACTCAAATCTAATCAAAACCTACCTGTTTTGACGAAGATGTTCAAGTCATGTATCAAAATTGGCTTTGCCAGAATCTTTCTAGACTCTGTAAAATTACCTATTGATTTCCACATTGGAATAGCAAGCATGCTTGCTAAATCTGATGTAAGTAGAAAACAGGATTGAAATCCAGAAGTGGTCCTGACAAAACAGAAAAACACGTCAAAAATTTGGGATACAACACAAAGGATGAGTAAAAAGGCATTAACTGTATAAATGCAAGCCATGACTCCCTTTTTATGCAGCTTTTCAGCAGCTGTTTTATCATTTCTGGGTGATGACAGATCACTGACTGCATAAATCTGTCCTGTTGTTTGGAAAAAAAAAAAAAAAAAAGCAGGGCTCTTCCTGAGATATTTACAGAAACATCATACGCAGAAGTATGTAAAATTTTGGGTGCTGAATAGGGCAGGGATGACTGGGCAGAAAGGAAGGGTATTACAGACAGTCCTATTTCCAGAGGGCTGCAAAGAAGATGGAGAAACATGAGATTAAAAGCACAGCACAGTTGGAATTATGGCTTTTCCACTACATGAGAAATTAGTATGTCCCATCTCAAGCCAAAAGCTAATTAGACTTTGAGGAGTCTCATTTTACCACAAAGGACTTAAGAGAGATCTCTCCCTTGAGTTTCAGCTGAAAACATTGAACTCTGGAAGTCTTCACTAACTGGTTTCTGGCACTTAAAGTAAGAGCTGCAGAACAGCCTCATGAGCATCCAGCAGGAATCACACAAATACACACACACACTATTTTCAATTTTCCTAAATCTATGGCACAGAACTACACTCCAAAGAAACTGAATTATTTGGAGCATTTACTGTCCTTCAGCATCATTACAACAGCATAGGAGTTAGCCCTGTGACAACATATAAATTTTCTTCTCTTCAGCACGTAGCCTGACCTCGCCATAATGAGGCTCCATGGGACTGAGAAAGATTGTTGTATAAGAACATTCTCTGCAATAGAGATTTTGTAGCTTGTTGTACTAGAATAACCCATCTGACTTGAACACGTTACACCCAGTATTTTTATGGGTCTCACTTCATATTGAAAGAATACTGTTAAAGCATTGACAAAAAAAAATCAATAAAGAAATAAAATACACGGCCGTACATAAGACATGCCAGAGAATGGCCAATATAAACACCTCACATTTGCTTAGGTGGTTTTTCTATCAAGTCTAAAGAGGCGAAAAGTAAGTTCATTCTGCTAGGACTGTTTTTAAGAGGGAAGGTATTAAGAGGCCTTGGTAAGGTGCCTCTGAGCAATTCACTGCATGCATGATCTCGCTCGTGTCCTCTGAAAATTTATGGTGTAACACTTCAAAGCAAAAACAGCACTGGTAAAACTGTGCTATAGCACAGCTTGCACGAAGTGCACAGCAACACGGTGCTCTGTGTCACCAGCACGGAGGAATTTTAAAGGCAAACCTCTGCTTAAGCTCCTCCTTGCTTCAACGGAAGCAAGGAGGGAGGCACATCACATCCTTTTATCCTGGATTTTGGGTGTTCCCAGAACAACACCCAGTTGTTCCACATAGTATTCAGGTGATGTTTGTGCTTAGGAACTTTGTTGATCATCTATTGTTCAGTTTTTGATACTCCTAAGATCAACTTGAACTTGGAATGAGAGTTTGCACTGTTTGTTGCAAGAAAGAAAAACCCAGAAAACAAACATCCCAAGTCTGGCAGCTGGTAGAAGACAGGAAAGCTACACCTCTGGAGCAGCACCTTGGTCAACATTCAGGCAGTATCACCTTCAGACAGCATCATTTCCAAAACCACTCAAGAAGATAAGTCCAGGTCACAGAATGGACAATTCAAGAAGCCTTGCTACCTCCGAAGAGCGATGTCTGGCAGAAAAGCAATGGGAAAATCATGGCTGTAACATGCAGCATTCTAAACGGGTTTTCAGACCAGCCTTTGCAACACTAGCCACATTTTTATTTTTGTCTGCCTGCAGAAGCAGGGATATTTTGAAAACAACACTCCAAGTCTTCAGCACCATGTGCAACTGATGCATGCAGAGAAGAAGCACCTCTGCTTTGAAGTTTGGCTGGGCATTGCATTTAGCATTAGTCAGATGTCCTACACTCTGTGCCACAGTTGAGTGCAAAAAAAAAAAAAGAATAGAATTTTTTTTAGGAAAAGTTTATCTATTTTAATTTCAGTGCTTTTCAAACATTTTGAAAGACATCAGTATCTGCTGAGCGGGGAGTAAGCAGGCTGAGCAAAGCGAGACTGAAGAGAGTCAATTAGTGATAATGAACTGGTCTTATTACCATAAAAGACTAAAGTTCAGAACTTGATTTGTGTCATAAGTGAAGAATCAATCTGATTAATTTTGCCAATAACCATTCTTCAGAAATGGTTTTTCATCACTGCTCAAGAAAAAGCCCTGACCTGACGAGTAAGAGCATGGACCAGAGCAGCTCAGGACAGCCAACTCCATCCAAGATCTATCGGCCCTTGAGACTGATCCCCTGACCACAGAAATCTTTCAGAGATCCCCTTTGTTCATGACAAAGGCCTATTTCACCAATGCTTCCTGAAAAGTCACTTAAAGAGAAAAAAGAAAACCCTGCCAGCACTAGAGTACTAGTGCATAATAAATCAAGGCTAATACGTTGAGAATGCACGTTCCTTCCAGCTTTCTGCAAGTCAAAAAATAGTTTTCCGTTCAAGAATGATTTTGAAGGAACCATACCACATATACAGACATAAGACACAGGTCATTATGAGTTCCTTACAAGTGACAAACAAGGAGTGAACATCGCAACTTCTTGAAACCTTTCAGCAAAGCAAATTGGCTAAGAAGTTCTGAACGACTTTGCTCGGGAGGTGGACCTCCCTGTGTGCTCCATCTGACCTTACTAATAATCATTCAAGCTTCAAATCTGCTACTACTAAAGTCTCTGTTGTAAGCAATTATTTGCCTCTGTGCAAAAACGTTAATTTCATGCTCTGTAAACACATCTCCTTGTGCAAGACCAGTCTGCCTATCAAGATCCCTTTTGACAGCCTGATGACCATCTTCTGCAGCAAGTGACTGAAGCATCTTCTGGTAGGCAGCAACATCTGTTCTCCTCTCTGCAAAGGGGAGGACATACCGAGATGACATGTTTACAGGTGAGTCACATACAATGACCTTTAAAAAAAGGAGCTGGAGCGTTTAGGCACTCACTAAAAACAGAGCAACTTGACATCATAAAATTAAAGACAACAACAACTGCTTTCAATAGGAGTAACATGTCATAACATTTCATCAAGTAACCTGTTGTGGAAAATAGCTCTGCCGTGCTACTCTTAGGGGAAGGATGCACAGAAGATGAAGGTAAGAATGGCGACTTTAAGTAGCAGTAGAACTGCAAGGGAAAGGCTGGTTGTCAAGCTTCAGGGCAAACACACCATACTCCACCAAAACCAGAAGTAGTAAGCAGCGGGCAGATTGTTTGGCCCATAGCACCAAGATCAGCTGCACCTACACTTGTGATCAAGAAACCGACACTGCCCTTGAGATCAGGGAAGATCACGCTACACTGTGAACCTTTTTCCCCCAGTGTTAGCTGGAAACCCAAACCAAATCCATCAGATACATACAATTTTAATTTTCAGTGTCAGCATGTGTAGGATTGCTGGGAGACAAGATAAATATTTTAAGCAATATGAAAAAGCAACTGACTTCTGAAAACACTACATGTGAAAGTTACCACCTTTGCCAGAAAGGCAAGAGAATCATAAATATGCCAGGCATCTATTCTAGGGAACAACTCAACTTGGAATAATTTTATGCTATTAAGACATGCATACTGAATATGGACTCAGATCACTTCATAATTCATATCTAACACGCATTAAAGTCAGCCTCAGCATCGCAGAGCAAGTTGTCAGGGTGGTCTTCCAAACACATCTGAATTTACTTTGACATATGTAAAGAGCAAGGAAATGCTCTTCCACCTCTCCTAAAGCTTCCACTTCTGTGCTGCTTTACAGATGTCCTCCCCAAGACCTATTTTCTCATGTTTTGTGTTCTGAAATACTCCAGGGGCCATGCACGTTATGTGAACTGGTCCTTTTTGCTTCTAGGAACATTTCTTGAAATCTGAAGTAACAAGCAAAGAGACTTCGAAATTTAAGTCTCCATATGACACTTCCAGATTAGGAAATATTTATGTCTTTCCATACATTTACCACTCCGAAAAGAGGCTAGACAAATTCACCACTCCAAAAAGCAGAAGCCAGAGCAGTTGGCTGTTATGAATTATAAAAGAAAAAAAGCTCAGATAGATGGCAGTGCTTCAACAGCCCCATTTAAGACAACAGCTCAGAAGCAGGCTGCATAGGACTAGATTTTCACAAATTACATTAGGAGGAATAAGGACCACAACATTTACTGTACAGAAGCGACGTCAATCTTAGCAAAAAGAAGTAGGATTCTTAATACAAACAATTTGGTGAAATTACATTCCAATTCACAAAGGAAAACAAGCAAAACCAAGGCTGTGTACTTTCATGTAAAACCAATCTTAGATAAGTTCTGACACTTTTCTCCATGGCCTGAGGTAAACACTCAGTCTTTGAACAGGTGAGACCAGCCTCTTTAGTCCACTCAGCACAGCAAAAACTGTTTGCTGAATTACATTGCTATTCTATACTCACCTTTTTGGGGAGCAAGCCCANTTTTTTTTTTTTTTTTTTAAACCTGCTATGAATCCAGCTCATCCCATCGATCTAATTTAGAGTAGGCCCCCAAACAGAATCGTACCAGCACAACTCTGCAGGACATGAACTGCAAAGCGAGGGCAAGGCCAAATGGCCTCTGTCACTGAGACAACATGCATCCAAACCCTAGTTAACGATCCAGAAATCAAACAACACGTGTTATCAGCCAGGCAGGAGACTGTAATAAGGTAATTCATTTGCCATTCTTGCTATCACCACCATTAGCAAATTCAATTCATACTTTCACGCTTCCTCACGTAGGAATATGTATCAACCTGCAGCTCCCCCTAACTTTAAGGCTTATGGAACCAAAAAGTTTTAACCTCTTGCCTTGAAAAGCAGAAAACTGCTCGTATCTAGAAGGGAAACCTCAGTACCAGCCTTCAAGGAGTCAGTTAGCGTTTCCTGATAGGTGCAAAATTCAGCACATTTTTGGCTGCTCAGTACAGCTGGTTTTAATGTGCCTGGACAACTTTAACTGGTTGCTGCAATTTAAACCACCTTCCTTGTAAAGAACTTTAAACAGGCACTTGCTGTACTCTCAGAACTGCATCAAGCCCATGCTAACATTTCAGTCTGTGACAGCTGAAGAAGATCCCAGTTAAACAACTGAATAGCAACACTATTCTATTAAAAAAAACTTGGCAAGTTTCAGAAAGACCATTGCCTAAGGAAAAAAAAAAAAAAACACCAACAGAAAACCCACAAAACAAAAATGCTTATGTAGTTAAAAGCCTTCACCATTTCTTAATCCTCCATACTCAGTAAGAAGTACTCAGACTGTCTGGAATAATTTACATAGCAGCTCTCATTACAGTAAGCTAAACATTTCATCCAAAAAGGGAAAGTATGAGGAAACTACAGTACATAGTGGTGATGGGGGAAAAATCAAATACTTTTACCTCCACAGTTCCCTTAAACGCATTTTCAAAAGCAGCAGTTTTTTCAGACAAGCCAAGATATTCCAGTTAGACCACAGAGATGAGAAACCATGCCAAATTCCTTAAAATCAAACAGAAGCCAACTTCTTGCTAGTTTCCATTAAAGGTGGGATCACTTTCTTTTCCTTAAAGATGTAAGCCAAAATTCATAGCTACTACAGATTTCAAAGCATTCGTATCAATCTTCTGAATGCTGCTTGAAAATACCTTATGTTTTTGATTGATGTTTCTGAAAATGAACAGCGACTTGTCTTCTCATCAGAAATTCAGACCTTTGGAAACTGGGGGCCCTTCAAATGATGGTCGACAGGCAGTGGGATAACTAAGTAACCTGCCATCAAAGCCAACTTTGCTTTGGGCCAAAACATAGTATCACTTATTTGATAATCACTGCTACTTGAAGAGGCAAATCACATCTGCTGGCAGAACCTGACAGCAGCTACTTTGACAGTAGGAAAACCTTTGCTACCTTGGTAGAGAGCTGACAGTACTCCCTAGCACGCTATGGTATCTCTTCATGCAAGGGAAGGAGAAAATCTCAGGTGAAGAATAGCTGAAGGACAGCCAGGTGAGGTCAGGGTGAAGGAAACCAGAGGAACACAGGGGTAGAAGCTGCTTGGTGAGGTCTTCAGGCTCCGTGCACGTTACACAGAGGGGACCTGTGAGTAAAGACAGCACTGTAGCTGAGGGGCACACCTGTCTTTGAAATTCTCTGATGAAGTCATGGTAAGAAAGTAGGGAAAGCTCTACGGATAGTGGGGCAAAACTTTGTGGCTCTGATGAGCAGCCACTAGAAATGACATATTATGAACAGAACCCTTCAGTTTAAACTTCCCTAATTACACTTCGTAAGACATGAAAATATGCCCAGCTAAGCACAGGCAACCAGTAGCTCTACAGCAACTTACAGTCAGCAGAATTGCCCCCTCACCGCCCCCCCCAACCAACTGGCAGACATCATTCTCCAGTCACTACATGACTGGGAAGCATCAAAACCTGAATGTTTGGCTGAATGTTTCATTCATTATAGCCCACCAATACAAAGAATCATTTTATGCCCCTGTACAAACAATCAAACAAGAAAACTTCTCCTCTTTGCCAGGCACCAGTGAGAGCCTTTGTTGAGCTGCACAAGAATTCAGCATAACCATTTCATACTTAAAAATCAGCGTGCAGCAATGAATGTTCACGATCTCAAAGCATGGGGAGATTTGCTAGGAGGATTACATCTAAGCAGTTTTAAACGCTAATGTGAAGGAGCAAAATCCAAATCATTAGACTTGCATTTGCTGGATTCATCTCCCTGCTGCGGGGCAGCGTGCCATGTTCCCTCCAGCAAGCAGGTAGGTCCCTGCTCAAGCAGCTACCCACTGATGCTTGCCATCTCTAATCTGCTCTTGGAATCGTTCCCCAGTGCCAGGCAGACTCTGGGGATTTCAGTAAGCACAAGCTGGCTTATGTCTAAAATGGTTCAGTGCTGGAGGAAGGCTCTATAGAGGGGTAACACAGACAGGCACGGAGATTTCCTTTGGTTATCCTGCAAGGTATAAGTCAGATACATCATTAACTTTTACATGCAAAGGTATGCAATGTGTTCTGAAATACCTTTTACCCATAAAGACCTCCCACAACAAAATCATGAAAACATTTAAGGAGCCTTTATTTCCCTTACAAATTCTCTAGAAAGATTTTTGGTGGAAACCTTAACATTTAAAGAATTAGGACCACCATTACCTGACGAACTGCTAGCACATAAACAATTACATGTGTTTCAAATGGATTGCTTGTTTGGCACCTTGCTGCCTAGAGGACTATTTCTACTATGCAGTTTTGAGCAATTAATCTTTAGGCACTCAGCCTGTCACTGAGGACTCGGTGCTGAATACTGGATCACTTTTTAATGAGTTATCTACAGCAAAGCACAGATATTTCCCCAACCTCGCTCAGGCTATGGAGAAATGAATGACTGGTTTACACAGTGGTTAGTCAAGCTGTCTGAATTTTGGAAATCAAGGATACGTGATGCAATTCCTAATGTCAGTAATCAAGTAGCTCCTCTCTACCACAAAGCCATACATCTGAACATGCAAAGTTTTGTACCCTATATGCACAGGGTACAATGTGTGCGTATAAAATGCAGTGAATGAAGATGCTCTTCTGGTCAATTGTTCAATTCAAAGCTATGCAAAGACACAAAAAAAACCACACCAAACAACCTTCATTTGAAATCCTTTACCTTAATCCTGAACTCAGTAATTGAAATATCACAAAAGTTTCTGTAGCAGAGGGCCACGCCATGGCCACTGATGCACACAACTCGATGTTTCCATATGTTCAAACACATGCTTCAGCTTAATGCTGAGAAGTTGCATACCAGCCATAAATGTCAGCCCAGCATCTAGCTACATGTTGAAGGACTGTCTGAAACAAATGCCCACCTTCTAAGTATTAGCTACAGAGGGCCAGTAAATAACATTTTGTGTCACACCATCCATGGCAACACTTGTTTCAGGCTCCATGTGTGCCCCTACTGACTCACATCTGTGCATGCCTTGTAAAAGAACACTTGCAGCTAGTAAATTCCCTGACAAGGGCAGAAAGTAAATTTTCTTGATTCAGACACTGAACGTTTAATTCCTAAAACTTGATTTTCAACATTTCCTCAGAATACACTGCATGCAATATTTAGAGCTCCTGGCTTCCAGGAGACATTTGTCAAAGCACATTTAGAAGCAATAATGTCTAAAACATCTGCAGTTGGTTATAACGCATCAGGAAAATAAAGTTGTCTGGCTGCAGTACTGTGCCAGTGTTTGAAGGAAAAAAATAAAATCAAAACCATATGCCTGTTCTGAGTATATTCTCAAGTGGTCTATATTTTAAGGTAACTTACTATTAATTTTTAAAGTCCTATGAATTGAGTTCTACTAATTGGACTTTTTGAGCTTTATAAAAAAAAAAAATGTTTTAAAGTACTCTGAAATTCCCATAACCCAGCTGGCTCAGATCCTACAGGTCAAACAGCCAAAATCTTGCAGTAAGAGGCGTGAGCTCCAAAAGTTCTCCTAGAAATGTCGTACCCAGAAGATCTCCCTGCAGTTCTCCCAAGAAACAAGTTTCCTCTGATTATTGTTTTATCCAGGCTATCACTATGATGGATGCAGAAAATGGCATTGCCTTCTGAGTAACCTACACCGTGGTTTTTAAATTTACACTGTCTCAAGGGAGTACTGGTTTGCAGCTTCAGGTGAAATGAAATGACAGCAGGGATCTTAATCCAGGGAGAAACTCAGATCTAAATCAGGTCTTCCATTCCCTCTGAAAGTAAGGTGAAACTGTTTTCCTGCTCCAACACAACATTTTGGGATCACATCTCCTGGAATACTTAAGGGAGGTGTAATTAAGCAGTCTGGTGGTACTCTTTCCTCTTAGCAGATAGATGCTTTTCTCAGTCCCACAGATTAGGGCTTGACTTGCCCACTGCTCAGCCTCTGAGCTCAGTGTGAAGTTCATGAAGATCTGCCTCCATCCTTCTTTCGGGACAAAAAAGACATTCCAAAATTTGTCTTCAGTTTAAGTGCTCAACCCCCGTTTCCCAGGAGTGCTACCTAACAGCAATTGCACAGCAGACACGGAGACAAAAAGCCATCCGCCCTCCTGCACAGCCTTCCATAAGGATAGATACTTCCACGGCTATTGACACACCAAAGGATTGCAAAGCAAGTATCAAAACTAACATTTTTCTTACTGTAAAAAAGAAAAAAAAAAAATATTCAGATGAAGTACAAGGTAATATTGCTGTCCACAGCCACACATTTCTTCCTGAGCCAGGTTCTGGCTTGACGTGCTCTTGCAGCTCCCAGTCAAAAGCTGAACACCAGCTTGATGAGCGGTCTCACAGGTCCCAGTAGAAGCAACACAGATTGGCAGAGTTTTAAACCTTTTTAAACCTTTTGCAACTTTGTTGAACTGAGCAGCCAAAAGCCAAAGCCTGACTGCAAGCTCAGAGAGACCTCTGAAGCACCAGCCAAGCTTTCCTAGTGCTGGTTGAAGGGGAGACTGAATATTATCTTCTACAAAAGTTAACTGCTCTCACCAGGAAGATGAGGCAACTCTATTGGAGTCACTAGTTCTTTTAAGATATCTTTAAAAAAAAAAAAAAAACCAGAATCTAAGGATTTGGAAAAATAGCAGACCCAGAGCTCTTACAAACACAGCTTGTAAGCCAAGAACTCTGCTTTACTGTTACTGGAATTCACTTCCCTCTGACACGCAGCCTTTTTAGTAACAGCCTACAGCTTGAATTTCTGCTGCTGATCTGTCAGCACCTCCATTCCAGCACCAAGAGCTGCTTCTGTCTATAAATTGCTGCAGCCTGGCACAAAGTTCAGCCCCAGACAGCACTCCGGGCCCTGCCTGCAGCACCCTCAGCCTGACAGCACAGAGCTGCTCGGGTCTCGTTTCAGTACCAGGGCTTCTGGACATGGCTACTGAGACAGCTGTCCTGGGAAGGGCTGCTGGACAGCTCCATCATCCCAGCTGTACAAGTGGTTTCAGCAAGACCACTGTCACCACTGGGATGCCTGTGAATCAGGCTGTAAAACCCTAATGAAAATTCCCAACCAACAGCACAGCCCAATAGAAGCACCCAGTCCTCGAGGGTACGCGTGTCTGGAAGTCACTACATTGTTTATGAGCAGCGATTAAAGTCCTGAATCTCATGGCAGAGACCTGCTCTCAGCTCCCAGCACAGACCCAGGACAGTGGAAGCTGTTCTCAGAGGCAAATCTCTGAAGCACTTGTTGCCTTCCCATCACCTAAACAGCGTATTAAATACTTGTAGCATGACAGCTGTGTGGGCTGCCAACAACTCCACACAACGTGTTTTTTCTGTGAAGTACAAAATCTATCACGTAGATCTCCCAGTGTTTTAGAAGCAGCCAGGGGCTGTGAAAGAAAAAAGGAAAAACATCGTAAATAGCTGTTAGTCTGTATGTTGCATTGTCTTATGCAGCACTATCTAGCCTGGCATATCCAGGGATTTCAGACATGCCCTCCAAGGAACACCAGACATTTTTTCCATCACTGCTGAAGGACCACAAATATAAATGCAAAATCCCAAAGAGCGACTCAATGGCAGCATCAGTCCATGAAAAAGCAGGCTGCTGCAAGAAAAAAAGAAGTCATGTTTATTTGAACTTATCTATAACCCACAAGCAGCACAATATGACTTTGTAAGCCATAATAAGGAGTAGATCAACTTGGAAAGGAATGTACGGTCAGCTTTCAAAGATTTCTACAAAATGCTTGGAACATTTTAATAACTTAATTCTGACTTGAAGAAATCTTTAATTAAGACAGCATTTAGAAAGTATTTCCAGAACAATCTGGAATCCTGTGGAATGTGCTAAGGCCTCCAAGGAAGCTTGCTCCTCTACGAGCTGAGATCAGCCATGACTCAGGGAAGGGCACAGCCAGCCCCACCCAGGCCCTGCTGTGCATTTCCCATCACATCAGCATCTGGCACTGGGAACACCCATCTCTCCTTTATCACATCTGGGTTTGCTGCATTTTTTCTACAAAGATGCTGCCCAAGTCACACTCACACAGGACTTGACTTAAGAATTAACTGCTGCTTACTCTTACTGGCAAGGCACTGCTAATCCTTGTTCCAAAAAGCAAGTGAACTAGGTCAAGGCAGCTTAAGTGCTACTAAAACATGTCGCATGGTGCCTTATATCCACAGCTCAGCCAGCACTTCCTCACCCATGAGCAAGCAAACATCTAAGTCCAGAAGGCCAAAGGGTCTTTGTCTGGGTATAAATGAACTTTCCCTTCCTCTTTAGGAAGGGATAGATAAGCCTTTATCTATAGGCATAGATAAGCCTTATGCCTCCTCTAGATGTCTGTTTACCTGCACATGCTGTTCCCAAGAGATTACACCCTGCTGGGGTCCTGTTTGGTAACTTCTTTCAGCTGTAGCCTCCTTCAGAAGCACAGCAGCTCTCCTCCTTGCAAAAGGGCCAAAGACGGAGCAGCAAAAGCTGCAGCAGAGGGACCTTTTTCTCTTCCTGGATGGTCCTCAAGTGACAGCCAGTGATCCATCAGCTGTTCCTCAAGAGAAAGCTGCCCAGCCAACCAACGCTGCTATTTCGAAATGGCACTGCACAACATCAAAACACTTCACCACTTCCAATTTCTGCAGTATACACAGAAGTAAAGAGCTGTTCTGTTACATGAAAGCAGGAGAGGAGACAATCCATCACGTCCAGGACTGCTGCTTTAGCACAAGCACTTCACGTTGGCTGTGCTCAACCCGCTGTGCTACCGCAGGGTCCCACCTCTGAGCAGGGTGAGTGCCTTGGGAGCACTATGCAGTCACACGCACTTGAGCCATCCACCTTGCTGACTGCACAATGAAGAATTAAGGCCACTCAGGCAATTCCATTAATGTCGATTAATAGCTGTGTCAAGCACTGTGCCAGCTCCAGGGGATGCCAGCTGTCCAGTGCTGCACAGCTGCCAGCTTTGTGAGTGCCAAGCATTCTGCCCAGCACAGCCCATCCTGCCAGCTGGGCTTGGGACAGGACAAGGAAAAAGACAGCCTCATCCTCCCCACCTTGAAGCCCAGAGCTCCAGAGAGTGTGGCCCGTCCCCTTCCCCCATCAGCATGTGCAGCCCAGGTGGAAGCAGGGGGCAGTTAGTGGCCCTCCTGCAGTCAGTGACTGGCAAGACCTACACCAGCTCTCTTACTGGGCTGCTTTAGACTTGAATGTATACCATCACGAAGAGCAAGAATCACCACAGCAACATCCCACGTCGGACTGGGCACACAGCTATACACCAAAAGCACAAGAAAAACAAGAACAGTTTGACTATCCAGGGACTTACAAGACCTTCCCTGCCTACACTTTCAACCCCAAACAGATGAATTATGGAAACCCCACGTGCAGCAGTGACAGGATAAAAGGCTCAGCAGCATTCCTTATACTCTCTTATTGTTACCTTTCAGAAGGGGCAGAGCTGGTGAGCAGAAGCCAACAGCAAAGCAGCCAGGGCTGCCCAAAGCATGGCACAGCATTACACAGCAGGGATTTACCTGTAACTCTTGACCCACTCCTGCTGAAAATTGTGCCTTGTGCCATTTTTCAAGTATGCAGTGTTCCAGGGACACAAGCCAGCATTTGTAGCTACTGGTTCAGCTACAATAAATCCCTTGGAAAGCTGTTCTGCAGTTCCTTTGCTAAAGAGCGTAGTTTAATGCTTCTACCATTTTGGCTGCAGATCACAGTCATCTCTTGCACACTCCCTGTAAGTTGGCCAAGTCATTCTGCAGACTAATGAGGAGGTAGTTTTCATAATAGAAGCTAAAGCCAAGATTGCTTTCAACCACAAAAGAAACTTAAAATCTGAGGAACTTCAAGAAACCAGGGGATATCTTTGCAGCTGCTGCCTCTCCCTCCTGTGTTTTCAGATATCAGTATGTCTTGAGATGAAGATCTTTTGGAGGGAGATTACCTATTACACAAGGAGTTGATGCATTAGGTACTAAACAGAATTGCTAGAAGTCAACATTAAACGCTAAAGCTCACACAAGTAGAACGCTGGATTATATTTCATTAAATTTTAAGAGCACTCTGTAACCAAGAAGGTTTCAGGGTCTTCTCCACCAGCCAGGTTCCTCCTCTGAAGAGCTGCTGGAAGTTTCTAGAGGCTTTAAAAGCTTTGTACTCTGTGATTTCAAACAAGACCCAGGTGCACTCACTGCTGCTCTGGTTCCTTCCCCTTCTTGCTGACTGTGCACAGCACAGAATCAAGACCAGCTTACAGGTACAGGGCATGGTGGTGTGTTACATGTTCTCCTTTAGGAAAAGATAACAGAAGCCTAACTGCCTAATCCAGGAGCAATGAACACATCCCAAACTCATAGACATTAAGCTGATGAAGTTTATGAATAGGATGGAAGAAAGGTTTCTTTGGTGTTCCTTCCCTCATCCTGAATGGAGGATATTGCTGAACTCTATGCATGAGTTAATTGTAACAGTGCATCAGGGCAATTCTTGAGCAGGACATCTTAGTTTCAACACACTTCTACCAGAAAAGGAGGGATGAATACAGTGCCTTGCCTGCTGACTTTCTGATCAGAGCCATCACCTTTCTTTTGCTGCCCAGGAACAGCTTCAGGAACAGCCACTTGCATGCACAGCCATGCTAAACAGGACCGTACCTGCAGACACAGCCAAAACCCCACGTGAACTCTTCACTAATGAATCCAGGCTTCAACAGGCTTCAAAACATTTTGCCAAAGACACACTGCTATTGTGAAGCTGTGACTCATACACCAGGTAAGCCAGCGCTCCCTTTAAGTGTTTAGACATTTAAGGAATTAAAGAAGGAATTAAAAACAAAGGCTTAAAGTCCGATCATTTCACCGCTCTGACAAGCTAAGGGAGAAGAAATCAGATCCAGAAATCTCACGTTTGAGATGGAAGACCAAGTACAGAGCGATTACACCACACACCAGAAGACCGGAAACCCCACAGATCTTTGCACTGGACTCAGCCACCAGTGACAACACAGCTGTTCCTTCCAGGAAGCTGAGGAGCACTTGTCACACGACATAAAGGCAAACCACTGCACTTCTGGCAAGCTGCTTTTTTTGCTACCAGTACCAGCAAACAATCTGATTTTTAAGCCATTTTCCATAGAACAACTTTAAGGAAGGAAAAATAAATGTACTTTCTGTTGATGTGACTTGGAGAAACATTTTTCCTTTGGGTGTTTTATTTTTTCCCTTACAGACTTCTGACCGGGCCCCCTGTGCACTGTAGAAACAGAAATCAATCCTCACAAAGTCATCATTTTTCCCTAATGGGCCCAGAGAATTTAATTCTGTTTTTCTAATTATCTTAATAGTCACTCAGAAGCAAGAACTTTATAGGCTAGTAAGAAATAGATCTAAAATAGTTTTATAAAGCTGCTACATGAGGAAAAAATTCTACACAAAATATTTGTCACACAGGTAAGTCACAACCGTAGCGAGCTCAAGTCAGAGCAACCTCAGAGCTTGGATTTAACTGGAAATAACTTAGCTTCTTGCATTATTCCATGCATTTCATTCCATTATCCCATCCTCTTCCCCTCCTTGCCCCACAGCTTTCAATGCAGAAGCCCCACGTGTCCTGTGCAGATCTCACTGTGTTCCAAACCCGGTGTCCTTCCAGGGGCCAGCACTGAGCATCACAGCTTCCGATGAGGAAGAGTTGAGATCTGCTGTGCCCTGAGCTGCACAGAAGCAAAACTTGAGTGCACACCCCAGGGACCTCACTGGCAAGAGCCTTGAAACAGGGCCTCAGGTCTCGGGGGAGGATCAGAGGTTTCAGAGGATCACTCTCAGCCTAAGCCCCTAAACCCACTTAGGCCTAAATCCACAAAAGGAGTTAGGTACCAAAGTCTCACTTTCTAGGGTTTTCAGTGCACTCTGGCACAAACAAAGTACGTGAATACCTGTACTACACAAAGCCACAAGAGATAAAAAGGCAAAGAGTTATCCCAATGAAGAAACTGCAGGAAACATACAGAGAACGAGCTGTCCGCTCAGTTAAACATGAGCTGGTTTGCAAGAAAGCACATTAGTTACGTGCAGGTAACCCTAAAATAACTATTTTCCTCTCCCCCGTTAGAACCGATCCACAAACCACCACGTTCCTCGTGCTCAGCCCATTTTGTTGCTTTCTGTGTTTCCCATGCACGACGATGCTTCCCCATCCATCCTGCAGCATCGGCCCTGCTAATCGCTGACATATGCTCCAGCGCAGAGCATTTCCTCTGGCATGCTTTAAAAAGAAGCACTGTCACCAGAGCAATGTAACTGCTGGCAAATATGGTCTGTCAGGTTTTGTTTTCAAGGACTATAAAAATAGACTTCACTGCATTAGGCTCGAGAACTCATACCCCCTAGAGATAATTTTAAAGAACAAGTTTTCAGACGACTTGTTATTGTTTTCAAATATCCAGAGAGAAAAACCGCAGCTTTGTATTTCATTAAACATTTTCAGGTTAAGCCAATATTTGAAGTTTTATTACACGACCAACAATTCCCAGCTAATTTACCTGCAAACACCAGCGCTCTCCCCTCATGTGTATCCACTTACAGCTGCTTCTCAGACATTTCTCCAAGGAGCAGCCTTTATTATAAGAATTATCAGCACTCTGATAGGCACGAGCACGTTACTTGTTTCCAGAGCTGAAGCCTTTCACCTTTGGTAACCAGTGTTATTTTGTGCTGATAACAGCTTTGGCAGAAACACAAGGACCTTGGCACAGATTGAAGTTTCAGACACTTTCCTGTTAGTGTGTATGTAATTGGCTTTGCCAAGGACTCCTGTTCTGTAATCAGATGGCCCGCACTCATATTTGCAGAAAATATGCAACTGTGGTGGAAGAAAATCTATTATCTTCTATACACAGACACTCCACAGCAATTGAAATCAAGGACAACTCAAGTAGCACCTTCAGACGTTTCAGATAAGGCTTTTCTGATCTCGCACACCCCCATGCACAGAGCCCAACAGAGCCCGTCTGAGGCCGCGTGGGAAAACTGCTCCTCGGGGTCACTGAGGAGACTGCAGCTGGAAGAGAACAGCTACAGGTCGTAAATTTGTATTAGATCCGGACTTGTGAATTGAAGAATTAGTTTAGGTGAGGATGCATTTGATGTCCTGATTAGAAGGATACAGGAAAAGGAGAACTGACCTACACTAAAGTTGATTGTTGAGGCTTTAGCTGAAGATTCTACGTGCAGCCATGTATAAAAACACCATGCCACGTTGCATGGAGCAGCAGCACTGCTTTCCTATTTCGGCTGAGAGCACAAGGCAGCAGCAGAGACTGTACATGCACCCGGCAGCTCTACTGAGGAAATTCTCAGCATCCATCTCATGGGCCTGCCAAGACCTCTCCCCAGCACGTATCTGCTGAGAGAGATGGTGAGAAAAGCCAAAAGCAGGTAAACTAAAGAGCTTGAAGAGACAAACTTGGCCTAACATGGGACAATGGAACACTGAGGTCTGAACAGGACAGCAGTGTCCCAGGTAAGTCAACAGACAAAGTGGGAAGAGCTCCTCCAGAGAAGTATCTGGATCTGTCACCAAGGGAGAACAGCAAGTGACTCATGCTGGTCTTGTCAAAACAATGGGAGAAATCTGAGCTGAAATAGGGGATGATTTCATAATAGAATTACTTGCTGCTTTTAAACTCAATTACACGAACAGTATATATCTGATATTCTTCCACTTAATGCATTTAAAACATGTTTTATGTCCAAGAATGAGAGAAGTCACAACAAAGACTAGTTCCTCTAGCACTGCTTGAGGGAAAATGCCCTTAATTCTTAAATGAACTTCAGTCTGGGATATTTTGATAAATTTTTACTAATGGGAAGAGTGGAGATACAGCTTTCACACATTCCAACCGTGTGAAGGAAGCATTGGCCAAATTTCAACACAAAGATGTATTTTTAACTACAACGTATATGCTCAAAGCACAGCACAACTCCCCTCTCCTGCTTCTCCCCAAAGGAGTTCCACATTAGCCATGATTTAATAGCTCCTTCTGCAAAGTGCAAGAGAAATGCAATTGATGTAAATTCCGTAAACATTGCAGTTCAGATAAACTGATAGATTCTGGGTAAAGAACTGAGCCCTGTGCACCTGCACTTTCAGTGCAGCATCTCATGCTTCCAGCTTCAGGAGCACCTGGTTCTGGAGCTAGACCTGCCCATGCTGGAAATCAGCTGCTTTATGAAATTCTGCTGATTTCTCAGTGCATCCTGAATGTAAAAAATTATAACAGGTTTGGATGATTAAAGGAAGAGGGAAGAGATACTACACATGACAACTACTGGGACAATTTACTCCTCAAAAACTGATCTCCTCTCCACGTTTCCAAACAATCAGCAGCACCAGGAGGAAACCAGTAACAACGATGATCATTCTGACAGTCCTTGGGTCTCTCTCCTTCTCCCTCCAAATACACTTCCACCGGTTTCTGCATCAGAACCCCAAGTCGTCTGTTATTTGCAGATGCTTTTGCAGTTCAATTCTATGCCTTCAGCCTCAGGGAAGCAAAATAATTTTGGGAAGTCTCTTTCTGAAAGTTTAATTGTGCCAACATCACTTCTTTACCACTGTGAAGGAGACCTGGGAACAGATGCTGCTTTTTTGAAGTGAGATTTTTTGTTTTTTATTTTTTTGCAGACTAAATCAGTTTCTTGAACCAGATTCAAAAACAGCCACAAAAAAAAAAAAATTGGACCGCACGCAACAGCAATAAATAAATAAATATTCACTAGTTTTAGGTATTTTTAACATAGCTGCAGCCTGGGAAGCAGCAGTCCACAGTGTATCGGTGGATGTGCAAAACTAACACATGCAGGAGTGAGAAAAGGGTTATTTCTAATTACTTGGCTATCACACAGTAAATCCTGACAAGGGAACTCTGCAAGACGTGAGATAACAGAAGATAATCACAGGGATTCTTGCTTTTTGAAACACTGAACAACCCTCTTCAGCAGTGGCTAACATGAACTGACAGCCTGGCTAAACTTAAGTGATCTTCTGCAATGTTACACCAAGCAACTCACCTGCCTGACTGAAGCCCTTCAGAGTCACACCTGTATTTACCTGCCCTTTGAGGCTCTGGTTTTCTCTAGGGAAGGAATAGATTTTTGATTTTATTCATCTGAGCTGAAAATATACTTTCTAAAAAGAGCCCCCTTCAAGGACACAGAGTTAAGATTAAAGTCAGTCTGAGTAGAAGAGAAAGAGGGACTCTAAAAAAAAGAAAAACCAAATAATCTTTTGGGATGCTAGACCTGGTTATGTGTATTTCTGTATCATGCCTTAGATCAAAATCACTGACATTCTTGTTTTTCAAAGGAGCATCGCATCCTAAGACATCTTTGAAAACCTTGGGTCTAAACACCGAGAACACTCAAACACTGTTTCACGTGTTTTATTTATTAAGCAACAGCTCATGTTTACTAATGTCTGTGAAACTTTCTTCTTGAGACTTCATCTGAGAAACGTTAGGTGTCTCAAGAACGAACAAATCACTTCTTCATCACGGAGAAAAATTGTTTTGTTAACAGTGTATGAACCAGGTAAAATTAACTTCCCAAATGAATCTGAACACAAATAATTTACACAATGGCAAGCCTACATGATCTTCCACTTCGAAGAACAAGACTGGCTATCAAAGATTTTACACGTTAGTTTTTCTTACATAATCATAAGCAAAGACAGAAGAGAATGACTTTCCCAAGGAAAGTTATCTTAGCTTGCACACAATTGCAAGCAAAGGATTTCAGGCTTTAGAGAGAAAGCAGAGCTGCACCTCTCATAACCACCCAACCCTGTAAAAGCAGTCATTCATGTGGGCAGAAGCAGAGCAGCTCTATATGCAGGAGACTGCTAACAGTATTTCCAGATAAGATCCAATAAAGCCCTAAAATAGAGCAAGACTTTGGTCAAAGGAAGAACTCCGTTCTAATCAGATTATCCAAAGGAGAAAGTCATACACAAACGTAGACTTCATTCATCCAGAAAGTTTCTGCAGGAGACGACTGATTTACTGTCATTCTGCAATTCCTTTATTTGTATTACTGACTGCAAGTTCTACAGCAGGAAGAGAGTTCATGCAAGTTTAAAATGGAAGTTCAACAATTTGTACCTGAAAAAACACTCTTCAACATTTGTTGGGAATTTAACGCCCTGGTTGGCCATTATTTTAGTAAGCAACTGGAATACCTATGCATTTATAAGAAATACTCCAACATGACTTTTGGAATTTTGACTGTAGCATTCACTTTGTGAACCCCCAACCACACAGAACAGTTTTGTGTTTGAAAGCCACACCATCAAGCTACATTGGCTGAGCATGACACACATGCAAGAAACACATTATATACAGTGTTGAGGGGAGAAGCTCTGAGCACAAATTGGTGACCTCACTGCAGAGGCAATGCCCAGCTCGGCAGGGAAGGATGCCAGCTATCAGTGTTTTGAGACAACTTTTTAGAAGCTCCTTTCTTCTCCTTCTCATGCTAATTGGGGAAATAAAAGTACTACAGCTGAAAGATTAATAAGGGGTTGAGACTGGAAGACACAGTCACTGAATAAACATTAAGAGTGAACACACAGGTTTGGTGCTGCTGTGCATTCAAGTCTTTGCTGACTCCATTTTCCTTCCCTTTTCTTTCCTTTCTATTTCTTGCCAGGGAAAGATTCACAATATCCACATGGTTACACCTTGCTTACAACGGGCTTCCCATTCAGGACTCTTCCTATGTTTACCTGCTTGTCATTTCAGTTTGATTCAGCAATACAGGAATGCAAAGGCTGTAGACATACAAGCCACATTTCGCAGGGTACAAATTCCAAGCCCATCAGCCACCATTCAACAGCTGCCTCCAAGCAAGCTCTTGTTCACAGCAGCTGTGAGACCTCTGAGAGCACCTGGACAACATGACGAATTTCAACCTTGGCACATTTTGGTGGCGATACCTTTGTGTGATGACTGATGATTTCCAAAAGACCAAAGTCTGCTGGATGCCACGCACCTTTGGTGCAGGTAACCAGAACACAGCTCTCATTAAGACGCCTGAACAGAGTTGTTGTAAGACCCGAAGAAGTCAGACCTTACAAATGAATTGGCTGATGTTTCCTCCTGCCCTCTGCACACACCAGTGATGGACACTAATCGCCGTAGCTGGGAGTTGTGCTTCCAAGAAAGTGACAGGAAGAATAAATATCTTCTCTTGCAAGCTACAGAAAATGTCACCAACCTTAGAAAGGTAACTTCGTGAGGTGGGAAGGTGCAGAACCACCATCAGTGGGAACTCCACAAGTGGGATAGCAGAAAGAGTTCAGTTTTGATAAAATCAGCAGCTTTTCTGCTGAAACAAGTTTCTTCCCTGGGTATTGGCAATACTGGAGCACTGCTTGTACTCCACTGTAACTGGGGTTGAAAAGCCTTAATTATAGATATATGCTCTAGAGAGCTCTCTTTTAACCCTGGAGCTAAGATTAGAGAAAATGAAGTAACTGCAAAAGGGCAGGGAAAAGAGCTAATTATTTAGAAGGAAAAGTAAATTCAAAGACCAAGATGTGGTAGACCTCCCTCCTTTGAAGCTGCAATTTAAAGCTTTATCAAGTCTATGAACAATAAGAAGTGTCAAGTGACATTTGTTATGTTTTAAGGGGCACTCAGGACTTGGAAGCAGAGCTGCCAGCAGATCTCAGACAGCAGAAGTTACTGTTCTACCAAAGCCGTTGTAAAGGGGGAGGCTGCCTGGTAACCTATTGCACTGTGCATCCATTTACTTATCTGTAGCTTTCTCCAATCATTCATTGGACCCTTTAAATCTGACAAGGGAGGCACAGTCTGACGAGCAGCCACAATTTGATATCTAGTGCTCCTGTATTCTTCACAAAGCTGTGTAGATAAACACTCATCCTTGTTACCTATCCATTAGCCAGCCAAGGTATCACAAAACACGGGCAATAACACCACGAGTGTCAGTTACACCGATAGAAAAGATGCCGTTACCACTGAGGGGTTAAGCTGCGTGTTGAACAAAGCAGGACCAGCAGCACTTCCCAGCTCCCCGCGTTGTAAGGAGCCACGAGCAGCATGCCAGATCTGAAGGCAGCTCTAAAGCAGATAATGAACTTGAAAGTGTATTCATGGCAAACAAAAGGCAGTTTGGAAGGAGAACATAGAAGTGTAAAATTAAGAGGAGGGGGGTATGCTATTATACCTGGATTAGGGAAAAGAACATTGCTGTTATACTCTTGAAAGCAATTTGAGCACCAGGATTGCACAGGTGGCTGTGACACCTGATAAACAGATTCGCACTTTCTGTTCACTGCTATAAAACCCCACCAAGAATTACCAGCTCTGCAAACAATCTAGGACCTGAAGGCTAGTCAGAGCTTTTACAGCTCTCTCTAGAAGCAGAGAAAACCCAGGCAACCTGCAAATAAAGGGAATGCATGGGTGGGCAAACTGCACCGGGGTAGCCTGAAGCAGCTCTGTTCTGGGAGATGAGCTCAGATTGAGACCGAGTACAAATTTAGGGCAGGATGGTTACTCCTGAGTCGATTCTTGAGCCAGAAGTGATAGATAGAAAGTTAATACCTATTCAGCTTTAACCCAATCTACATTAGAGTTGTTTAAACAACATTGTAATGATTTCAATATTTTTTTTTATTTAAATAGTCATTAATGTCTGCTTGCTGTGCCAGTATATCCCACCAGATTAACGGTTCTTAATGGAGCTATGGAATAGCATCTTTCCAGTTTTCTAGAAAAGGTGATCCAGAAGATCTGTACACTCATTCCAGTCACTTCACGAGTAGCCCTGTGCCACCTTTCCAAGATTCCACATGCACAGAGCTGCTGCAGCCACCTGTCCCCATGACTGCACAGCAGCATGCAATATTCATGCCACCAAGCAATTTAAAGCAGCGTAACTCACTGAGGTAACTCTGAGACAACATGGAAGACATGAAGCATGGTGGGCCCTAGAGAAAGGTAGAGTCCTCTGATGGCAGATGTCACAACAGCTCCATTCACATGCATATTCCCACCACCCTGACATGCACTGCACCACAGAGCTCAGCACACTGCGCTCTGGTCAAGGTGCGCTCCATGGGAGCCTACAACCAACACCTTCCACCCAATACCACGCAGAAGGTGATGCTATCCAACTCTGGTAGAAAGCATTTTTTGCCTGACTTCAACACACCACTGGAGATGAGAAACTTACCATCATTTTCTCAGCCCACCTGGCCAAATGCATGGCAGCTATCTGTCAGGAATTTAATAACCACAGTTGCTCATAGATCTTGCTGTCTCGCCATCTGATCCCCACTCTACTGGGCAAACAAACAGCCCTGTGCATCGCTGTGTGATTATGGCTTTCACCTCTGACCTACGGAGTGGTCTGTGTGTCAGGAGCCAGGAAGTTTTCCTGCTGAAATTTTCCTTTGAAGAACAGAGTTAATCATCGCAGCATTTAAGAACTGTGTACAGAGCACATCTGGACGGCCACAGAACTGCTTGCCCTGAGCATCTGCTCCACGCGGGGCAGCGGGCACAACGCATCTCCTCTTCTCACGCAGCACAGGGAGCTGGAACATCTCCTGTTTGGTCATTCAGTGCTGTGTTACCACCATAGCTCAGACCAGAGGGAATAAGGAGATCAGTGAAAGCTCTAATTTCTTAATCAACATCTTTTCCCAGTTTGACTCTGGACTTGAAGTGGCTAATCCATCTCCCAGCTGTCCTGTGCTCCAAAAACCCTTTCTTTTCCCTTCCTTTGGGGACAAACTGGGCTTTTCCTTAAGCTCACTTTGCAGTACCATACAACCAGCCCAGGCAGAACCGCTCATCTTGCAACTGTACTGAAACAATGACCTTTAGAGTAGCCTATACTAGAAATGGGTCACACAAAAACAGCCCTTCTAGCTGCAGCATTTGCACTCTGGTCCTTACATTCCAATTGTTTTAGACTATGTTCATCAAAACAAGCTTTTCTAAGTTTGCCTTTGCATCAGCAGGCAAGTGAGCAGCCAGCACGAGCACAACAGTAGCCTGGTATTGGGCAGAGGAGCCAAGCGCAGAGCTCAGCTGAGCAGCAGGTCCAGGACACAAGCAGTGAGACATCAGCACGGGCAGCGTGACAAGCTGGATTTCTCTTCACCTCTGGTTGGCAGAGAGCAGAAAGGTTTTCCTCTCCTCTTCCCAAGCCCCCACGAAGCCTTGGCAGCAGGGGAGATCTGCTGAGCCCCCCCCCCCTTCCCCAGCAACGCTTGCTGGCCACGACGTGAAGCTGACAGTCGGTGACAGTTTCACAGCTGCCCTGGGGTGGGGATGGCAGAGCCGATCACCTTCCTCTGACGAGGAAGAGGTGAGCAGCAGCAGTCTGGCAGCAGCACCGTGCTGCTCCCTGCTCAGCTCAGAAACAGGGCTGCTTTTCAGCAATCCAACCTGGACATTTTAAGCTTAATTGCACCGAAGCCAAAGTTTATAACCCCAAATTGTCCAAGGGCTGCATCCTCGCAAAGCTTGGATCCTGTTTGCAGCTCGTCTCACTCCCAGCCCCGAGCAGGCAGGTACAGCTGGCAGCAGAGGGCACCACGCCACCAGCTCTGTGATTTATGCACTTCCATCGTGCTCGTGAGTGATTTTACAGAGCACAAATTACTACTACAACAAGCTACTGGGTGACTTTATAAAGCATGCATCATATCAAATGAAATGCATACAACGAAAGGCTGCTAATTTGCCACAGTGCTTTTATCCAGCAATTCAGAGAAGGAGATGTTCAAGCTTAACCTCTCCCGGGGTTCACATCCCACATTCCCATAAGAGCACACACGACGCTGCGTGGATCTCCAGCTGGACCAGCCAGCACCGAGCAGGATAACCACAAAGGATCAGAAGCCATGCAAATATTGCATTAGCCCCAGCCCAAAGCACCAGCCCACAAACCAGCTCATCTGTTTGTGCACACCGCAGGAGCACGCATCAATTAAACATTTTGGCTGACGATGCCCAGCAGCCTCTGAGGCAGGCAGCGGGGATTCAAGAGACAAAGGGAACAGGCTGAATTTCCATTGCAATCCCCTTACAGATCCTATGTTTTTACTTATTGAATACTTACTTTAAAAGAGAAAAAAGATGAAACTACAACAAAGTCAGTCTTTATTAGCATAGCATGCTGGTATACACATACTGGTGAGAAAGAGCTATGTTGAAGTATAGGAAGCTAAGCAAACATTTTTGTGGGCAGCAGAAACATGCCAGTGCCTCGATCAGTTGTCCCTCCTGGAAGCCACCACAGCAGCCCAAGCTGTCATACCCACCATGAAAAAAGGGCTTTCTCCTTCATACTGTCTGATGAGCAATCGTAAACCCATTATGATGAAGGATGCTCCTGCACATGGAGCTGTAGTAAAATTACTCAGTGCAATATCTTTCCTGCACGTCATCTGCAGCACAACCTTGGGGCCAGGACCTCCCTGCCTTGAAGCCGTCCTTCTCTGCAGGGTGAGACCCAACCAGCAGAGCTCCAAAAGAAACCCAAAGGTAGAAGGAAAGGACCCAGACCTCACCCAGAGTATTGAAGCAATACATTGTTTCCAGCCACCACAGTATTTCCCCTGAACATGTAAATACAGAAACAATTAGCTGCCTAGGCACTTCAGCAGAAACAATTTAGCATAACATTCCCTAGAATACATTTACACAGTTTCTGACTGCTTAATTTCCTGACACATTTGTTTCAGGCACTAGGAAGGTTAAATAAGGTAAAATAGCCCCCACTGATACCTTGTCATGGTGAAAGTAGCACTCAGCACCGGGCACACAGCTGGACCAACTCCTGATGTGATTCCAACTTTAGCCCTGCAACTGAACACTACAGGAATTGGTTTTCTCTCTCTTTTTTTTTTTTTTTTTTTTTTTTACAATTTTAATCCAACTGTTTCTTAAAACTTCTCTCTCCTTTTGCTGTTAGAAAGAGCACTATTTAAGAGAAAGAATGAGCACAAACAGAGATTTCACTGAAAAGCTCATTTCTGTATCACATCTGAAATGCCTACAGTTCAGAGATTAGCCTGCACAAAAAGGCAAATTAAAGCCAGAAACAGAAAAAAAATCCTTTCTGCCTGCTATGAATATTGGTTTTTATGATATAGCCGCCTATGGTCTTCAGCTAGTTTTGGTGTTAAGATGTCAGCTCTTCCATAGGGCTTCATGGCAAGCAGACAGGCAGCGTGCCCATCGCGAGCTGAGGAGCCAGCGCTCGTCGTCAGCTCCGAGGTCCCAAGGACTGGAACCACAGAACCACCAGAACTGAGGGTGCTCAACAACCTCTCTGCAGTCAGCTGGCAGAGAACTCTATGACAACAGCTAAAAAAATAAAAAATAAACAGCAAGCATTTGTTTTTATCTTCACTCTGCTACATCTGAAATGATTTCCAGCATGACAGCCAGCTGTCCTTCAGGGTGTGTTTGGCCCAGCTCGGTGTAACAGGAGCCATCATTCCAGGGCCCAGTCCTTCAAAAACACACACACGTGGTACACGTGTATCTCCCCTCTCAGACCCACTGCAGCCCACAGCTCCACATTCATCAGCCAGGAAGGTCGGGCCGGCAGCCCCAACCCAGCAATGCTGACGTACGCAGGCACAGGGAGCTTTTAACTCCAACTCTCCTATAATCAGCACAGACATTTCCTGCCCAGCTCAACACACCCTCGAAGCAAAAGCACATCTCAGAAATTTACAGGCAGTTGTCACACTTCAAACAGATATAGGATAAAGAAAAACAGAAGGAACACTGCGTGGCACAGGCAGCATGGCATATCTTGATGCTGAGAAGCCTGCACATCCACAGCAACCAGCAGCAGCGATGCACTGCGCTGAAGCTGCGTCGCTTGCAGCTTCTCTTCCCCAAAGCCCACAGCTCAGGGACAATTTTGGAAGACCAAAACCAAGAATTCAGCTCGTTCCTGTCTTTTCTGCCCTTCTAGGTTTAACCACAATTAACTGTTACCTCCAGCAAGGAACTTGGAAGCTTCCTAAGAACAATTACCAGCCTCCTTCACAGCATCTGGAGGATGCGATTTCACATTGGTCTTCATTTTGCCCAAGCACCACCTCATGTGAAGCTGTACAGCAGTGGCCTGCAGGGCTCAATTTTGTCAGTCATGCAAACCAGATCACCCACATGCAACAGCAACACGGGCACAGGGCAGCAAAATCAGGCACACAGCGGTCACTGCGTACATTAAAAAGATTTCTGCATGGTTCTGAGGGTCTGACACAGCCACTTCATGGCACGTGCCAGCTTACCTCTTCCCCTGTCAGCACGGGATATGACCAGGACATGATTTTGGTCACCCCGAGGCTTGCCCTAAATGTTTGCATTTGAAAAGTGTTTCTTCTGGGAAGGAAGAGCTCAACTCCAGCTCGACTACGCCTCATTCCAAGTGCCTTCTCTCTCTCAAAACAGAAATTGCCACAATAAGTTTCTCCACCTTTACGGTGCAGTCATAATGAGAAGTCTCTAAGGAGGGAAAGATTGAGACAACGAAGGGTTTTAAGTGGTTTTGAACAAGGAGAGCCTCAAGAAGTAGCAGCTGAGCTGAGCACTACACACTGACATTTCGAGCTTTCAAGTCCCTGTCACTCTTCATGGTACAAAGCCAAACCCAGAATGGGATAAAGCAATCCCACAGCCAGAAGTAAACACCACGAAGCTGAGCTTACGAACGTCTCCTTGGGGTGATCCAGCACCGCTGCCTCCTGCAGCGAGCAGGAGGGGCTGTCTGTCAGACCAGCTGCCGGTCGGTGGGACAAGGAAGGAACGCAGCAGGGGGTACCCAGCGGGTGCCCCCACCCCAGCGGGACAGCTCTGAGCCCCTCTCAACCCAGGGGGGGATCAGGCACAGGCATTGTCCTCAGCGCTTTCCCCACGTCCCCACCACAGGGCCCACAGGGACCCTGTAGTAATAGCGATGTGCAGTGCTGTCCCTTCCCGAGGGGGATGGAGAGCAGTGAGCAGAAGGCACAGCCCCGGGGGGGAGCACAGCGAGCATCCTCCGCACGGCAAGGAGGGGGCACAGCTGCCTTCCCTCCTCCCCAGAGCACGGATCTCCCTTCGCCCCCTCACCGAGCTCAGCCCAGGAGCCAAGCAGAGCCCGGGCTCCATGAGCTGCCCGGAAAGCGCCCACGTTCCCTCCGCCCCCCCCGTGCAAAGCCCTCACCCTGTGCAACGGCAGCGGCCACCTCTCCTCCCAGAGGAGACCGCGCTCCCCCCCGCTCAGCCCCACGCAGACGGCCCCTCCCGGGCACCCGGCGGGGCTGCGCCCCTTCCCCACCCCACGCACGGAGCCCCCCGGCACTTCCACCTGGGTGGGGGCCCTTACACACGGGGGGAGCGCTCAGCACAGGGACACAGCACGGCTCAGCCCTCATCTCCAGCCCCCAGGACCCCTCATCTCCTCACACACCCCCAGGACCCCCCTCCGGGGCCCCGCGCCCCCCACTCACCGCCGCCTCTCNGGGCGCCTTTGGGGGGGTGGAGCAGAGCGCTAATTGCTTCGGAGCCGCTCCGCAATTAGCGCCCTGGTGGAAATCGCCGTGGTAGTTAAGCTGCCTTCCGCTAGTCCATAAGCTGCGTGATGGATAGGTGCGGAATGGCTTTTTTTTTTTTTTTTTTTTTTTGTAAACACAAGCTTTCCCGAAAAAGG
>WBMW01001139.1:982740-1019181 GCA_013396635.1 Penelope pileata | reverse complement strand
AGCGGCGCTGGGGGCATCGGCACCGGCCCTACTCCAACGCAGTCCCCGGGGCGCGACATTGATTTCCTGGAACCGCCGCAGCAGCGAAGTCCGAGAGCATCGCGAAGCCCCGGCAGCGGGCGGGGGTGGCAGGGCGGCGGGCAGCCCGCTAGGTGGCAGCTGCCGCCGGAGCCCACGTTTCGGGGAGACGTTTCCCTGAAATCCCCCTGATCCTGCCCCAAGAGCAAAGCGAGTCCCCTTCCCCATCCCCGAACATCCCCAGCACCCCCAGACTTCGGCCGCTGCTGAACGACACATAGGCACGAATGCTGTTACCCAGGGTTCAGGCTGGGGGGCCATGGTCCCCCTGATTTTGGATCTCAGAATGCTGTGCTGCCAGACGGGCCCACCCCACAGCACCCATCCCCTCGGCCCTGGAGGCAGCAGGCAGCTCTGGAGGTCCGTGCACAGGATTACATCCTGCCCTTGGCAGAACATCCTCATTTATAGACAGAAATGACAGCCACAAAGTTGGAGAGTTAATTAAAACAAAGCTACTAGCTGGCTTGACATGTTTAAATTTTGGATTCGGAGCCCACTTGCTAAATTAAATGTTTGCTTCATAAATTGACTCTGGTGGAGATGCACAAGGTGTAACGGGGAAGGGAACGCACCCCCTGCTGCAGGTGGGCAGGGCTGGGCCGGGAGCATCCTCAGGCACTGCAGCAATAGCCCCCATGATGAATGCTCTGGGTCTTTCCTTCCCACTTCAAAATGGATTGCAAAACCATTTAGAGCTCATGCAGCCACGCATACAGTCATGGAATGGTTTTGGTTGGAAGGGAAACCCAATGAGTTTCCAACAAATGGTTGGGTTCCATGGGGTAAGCGAGCGCATTCTGGGTGCTGTGGCTATAGGTGCCCGTGCCCTCCAGATGGAATCTATCCAAAATTTGTCCCAGAGGGGACAAGGGGACCCAGCAGGACCCCAAGAGGAGTTTGCAAGCCAAGGAAACCTGGCTTCAGCCAGAGCCGTGGCCCCAGTGTTAGCAGCACAGAGCTCCAGCACGCTGCTGTAGCACTGCTTCACTGACTCCTTCCAGTAGAGGCCCAGCATCTCTCCCTCTCCTCTTTCTCCTGAGGTTTTTCAGTGGAGACAGATCTCCTTTTGGCCTGTTGGATGTAATGCCTTGGGGATTAATTGGGAGCATGCAAAATAAATGTGGATTTGTTTCTGAGACGGAAGAGAGCCGGTGGATGTTAAGCCTCTAGCTGGAAAGGGAAATGGTGTACCTTCTGAGGCACTTTTCAAAACAAACATAGGCTGAATTAATCACAGCTCAATCCCCATTTGGAAGCTCTCTTTGCTAGCAAGCTGGGTCGCTTGCTTTGCAGCTCTTGTGCTGAGATGCTGTGAGACAGAACGAAGCAAAAATGGGTGAGGGCATAAGGAAACCTCAGACAGAGGATGGAGAGCAGGGGTGGCTGGGGGGACTTGGCCAGCAGATGCTGACAGAGGGCAAGAAAACATCACACAGTGCCGGGGGGAATGCATGGAACAGGTACTCCTGGGATAAGGCCCACAGATGGCACAGCAGCGTGGGGACGGGGGGTGGGGGTAGAGCTGAGCCCCAATCCTGCCCAGGGCAGGGTGGGAGCTGCCATAACAGCACTGGGTGGGGGCAGAAACGCTGCTGGAGGGATGGCAGAGCCTCTGACAGTGAGGGGGAAGAAATGATCAAAAAATACCACACAAGAATCCATTAGGCTTTGGCTGGGGCTCAGCTCCAGAGCTCCATGTGCCTGCTGTGCCCAGTGCGAGATGGCACCCGGGGGGGCAGCTCCTCCGCCTGCCCTCTGGCTGGATGCTGGGGTTGGTATGCTGGTGGTGCTCTCTCCTTCCTGCAAATCTAGCTTTTAACCAGGAGGAGAGAAGGAAAAAAAAATCCTTAAATAATAAATGAACCTCAAACATGACTGTGTCACAACAGGACTTTTTTTTTTTCATGGCATTGCTTTATCCTTCAGTATTTATCGGTTGAACTTCAGCTCGAATCTCATGAGAACAGAATTGATTCGTTGTTTCTTTTTCCTCTTTTTTTTTTTTTTTTTTCCCCAAAAAAGGCAATGTGCTGTGCTCGGCACTCAGCCCACCCGTGGGCAGGAGCCCCCCCGCTCTGCAGCCCGGCAGTGCTGCCCGTGGCACTGCTGGGTGCCCCAAATTTGGGGCTGCTTCCAAGCAGCACTTGGGATGCTGCCATCAGGGAGGTGAGGCTGACTGCAAGGTTTTAAAAAACAAGTGCAAGCCCTGGTCCTGTGGGGGGGCATCCAGCCCTCCCATGGGGAGAGAGCACCAAAACCCAGTGGGAAGTGGGATGTGGAGCTGTTGGTGGTGGCACCAACCTGGAGGTCAATCTGCATGGGACAGACCTATGCGCAGCTTCTAGCAGAAAAACAGCTAAAACAAACATGCTGATATTCCCCACAGATCCACCTGCTTGAACCAAATCCCCGGTAGGAGCTGGGCCCGCATGGGCGTTGGGTGAGCGGCAGCACGGGGCAGGGCCATCCTGCTGCGGGGACACGGCACAGCGAGGGGCAGCAGCTGGGCTACTGGGAGGGATTCCCCGACCTGTGGCAGGGGAAATTGCTGGAGTCTGAGGAGGACCACAGCCCTGGAGTGCAGGAGCAGGGAGGGTAAATGCATGACGCAAGGAGGGCCGTGGGCCTCATTCATCCTACACATTGCATACAGTTATGTGGACATATCCAGCCATCAGCTTTGCATGGGGACATTGTTTTTACCCACAAGCAACCTGAATCTTTCGCCCATCCCCGGGCCAGGCTGCATGGCACAAGGCACACCCATAGCTCGGGAGGCCCTATGGCTATGCTGCACATCCCAAGCACAGGAGGATGCTAAAAACCCAGGAGTGGCTCTTTGTGTGAGTAATTCCTCTGCTGTGGGACCAGGGGACTTGCACGAGGATGAAGATGAGCATGAGGATGAAGATGTACAAGGCATGGCCTTGGTGGCAAAGCCCACAAGAGGAACTGAGTGCTCCCTGCTCTCCTTCCCAGGCTATTGTGCCCGGCGAGGACCTCACTTCCCCATGCAACCCCCTTGGATGAGGCCACATCAGCCTGGTTCCACCCCAGCATGGCTTCCCCAGAGCAGCCCTGGCACTGTGCACAGCCACCAGCATTGGGATGAGGGGGAGAGATTGACTGTCTGCTTGAGTACCCTTATTAAAAAAGAAAGAAAACCACAATGACTGTTGCAGTTTTCCTTCTGGAACAGGCAATGAGCTCTGTCTGCTCTGAGTTAAAGATGCTGCAATGCATCAGATGCAGCCCAAGCCCGGTGGAGGCAGTGAGGCTGCAGGGAGGATGTCCCCAGGACTGCCTGCATCCCCCTGCTCTGAGCACACTGTGAGTTTTAGGCCAATATTTCCCGTCCTTCTCAAGGGATGTAGATGCTCACGCTCTAATAATTAAGGCAGCTCTGAGCGTCGTAGCCTTCAGCCTCGCTTTCTGCTTCTCAGACTGTTCCCTGTCACAGCCACTCATGCATAGAACAGGTGGCAGCTTTCAAAATGTTCCTCAAGGAGGAACCTAAAGCAGATTCTACAACACATAGGTGACAGCAATGTAGAGCTGCTACTGAGGGAGGTTTGCAGCCACGGGCCCCGCAGCCAGGAGGCTGCCCAGGAGGAGCTGTGCAGTTTGGGCAGCGCTGTGCTGGGCCTGGGGGAGAGGTTTGCTCTGCTCCAGCACAGTGGGTGCAGGCTGGCGTGAGGGGAGCCCTGCGTGGGCCCCAGCTTTTCTGCAGGGTGGATCTGCAGGGACACTTCCATGCTCAGGCTCTTCTTTATTTGCCAAGTGTGAGAAACTGCGCTTGCATCATTAAAAAATAACAGTATGGAAAGGGAAAAGAAGAACAAAGATGCTTAACCCAGTGCTAAAATATCTAATGTCTAATGCTGAAGACAGCCAAGAGAAAGGGAAAAATAAAGCTGGCTGTGAGAAAGTTGAAATGAAGTACAGGAAAACTTCAGTGATATGGATAATCTCATCTTGAGTTACTGCACTGAGCCTCACCACGGGGAGAGGAGCGCAGACTGTGAGACGGGCACAGAGCAGAATCCCAGAGTTCAGGAAGTGCCTGCTGAGTGGAGAAGCATCGCTGCAGGGGCTGACCCATGGGGCAAGACTGGAGGGGTACACAGGGCCCTCCAGCAGGGGAGACAGGGTCCTCCTCCACGGGGAGACAGCACCATGGGAGTGATCCTGGGGCTGAGCACAGATCGCTGTCCCCAGACCCCAATGCCCTCCCCATGGGCCATGGCACAGCAGTGGCAGCTGGAGGGGCTGCTGGCAGGGGCTGGAAGGCAGGACAGAGGGCACAGTGCTGAGCTGACCATGCTGAGCATTTTTCCAGCAAGGGGATGCTCTCTGCTTTTAAAATAGGTCCTCTCCAAGGGCTCTCGTGTTTGAAAGCCAAAAGAAAACTGAGTCTTTTGTGCTTTATTTTCCCTCTCTGAAGGGAAAGGCAGGAAACGCAGCACATGAGCTCAATGCATGGTGCTGCCTTCATCCCCAGGGCCCCAAACTTCCTCCCTTCTTCTCCTGCAATCTGCATCTCGACCCTCCCATCCTCTTCCTCTTCCTCTTTCCTCCTCTCCAGCCCTGTGAGGGAAATCACTGCTACAACATAACTACCTGGTGGCTGGGAGGACTCTTTATTTTGCTTCTTTTTATTTATATTGTTTTATCCCTTTTATTCCTTCGGCTTATCCCCCCCAGGAAGTGCTTTCCCTCCTTCTCTCCCCTTTCCCAGGCTGTACCCCCATGCCTTCCCCATCACCCAGTTGCCCAGGGACAGGTGATGCTCTCAGCACATCCTCCCACCTGCCCTAAGGCTGGGATGTGCAGATGACCCTCGCCTCCCTCCCACATCTGCCAGGGGACGCGGCACCTGTCCCCATGTCACACTCGCACAGAGGACACTGCCATTGCAGCATCCCCTGGGCAGCACTCAGCGTGGTCCTGGGCTACCCCAAAGTGCCCTGAAAGGAAAAGGAGAGACCCAGGAGGGATGCAGAGAGGAGACAGCAAGCACTGGGCAGGAGGAAAGAAATTAAAGCAGTAAAAAAGCAGCTGGCAGTGTTCTTTTGAGCTTACCCAGACATAAACCCTCTGCTCTGTGGACACTGGAGTCTCTCATCAGCTTGTTTTGTTTTGCTCCTTCGTGCACTTTTGGTTGTTTGGACGAAGAGAAAAGAAATGTTATGGCAGGGGAGAAGAAAGATAGGGGAAGGCAATGAAAAGCTGTGAGCTGCCAGTGTGTTTTGAGTTGCTTTATTCTGAATCAATATTGAACTGAAGAGGAATTATAAATCTAGCAGATTACAGCTGAAGCAATGCCAGGGCATCTGTTTCCAGATATTTTTATTTTTTTTTTACTGGCTAGAGCAGCTGTTTTTACAAGGATCTACAGTAAAAGACTTATTAAAACAAAAGGGGAAAAGAAATAACAATAAATGAGAGATATACAGCAGACAGGAAGCAGCAGGGACGTGGGGCTGGGAAACAAATGGAAGAGGGGAGGAAGAACCAACACCGACAGTTTGCAGCCAGCGTCAGGCGGTACCAAATCTGGAAGGTATTTGTTTTACAAGGCAGCGATCCCGAGCTGAGGGGTTTTGCTGGGTGATTTATGGTGCCTGGCAGCTGTTGCAGAGGTTGAGCTGCGCACGGCAGAGAGAAATGTGGAAAGCACCCTGAGCGCTCGCGTGTTAACGGGGAGGGATTTATGGGTGGGAGGCAGATGGGTGCCTGGGGGTGTGTGGGGGTGCCAGCCCCGTCCCTCCCTCATCTATGGTCACATTTACCTCTGGCGACCTTCAGGTTGCAATTAAGGCCGTGGGTTTGTAACTGAGGGCATTCACGGGGTGTAAAGCCTTGCTGCACATCAAGGGGTGACGTAACCGACCCTGTGTGCCCACAGCCTGGCCAAGGGTAAATAACACAGGAACCACGGGGCCATGGAACCTACCACCACAGCCTCAGCCAGCATCCAGGGTCACTGGGGAGCACAAACCCACCGAGTCCATCACTGGCGCTGGGCACCCACACCCAAACTTCCCCGATGGCATCCCCATAGTTTGATCTTCCTTGAACTTCCTCCATCTGACTCCACGAAGGCTCACAAACATTGAGAATCGTCCATTTTTACAGTGGCAGTGTGTAGGATTTTCTCTGTGCCATCCCAGCTGAATGGTGCTCAGGATCTAGGAAATGGTTTCAAAATGAAAGAGGAGAGATTAAACTGGATATGAGAAGAAAGTTTTCTATGGTAAGGCTGCCCAGAGAGGCGGTGGAAGCCCCATCCCTGGAGAAACTCAAGGTTAGGCTGGGGGGGCTCTGAGCACCCTGATCTGAGCTTCTTCGGCTCCTATCTGCTCACCCCTAAGCTGTCAGAGAAAACAAGCTGCTCCCCACCCTGCTTGGCTCCTGGCTCCAGCCCTGACCCTGGAGTTCTGACCTGCCCTCACCCAGTGCCCACTATGGGATGTGCCCCCGCGCCCGCTGCAGCTACCGCCAATGGTCCCTGCAGCCGCTGGGGGCCTGGCCTCCTGTTTGCTCTGGGTTTATTGACTCATTTTGCAACAATGCTCCGTAAATGGATTCATTCTTGCAGCTATAACCCAGTCAATGAGAGCTTGGGAAGTGGAGATGGAAAGAAAGCTGAATAGAAATCAAGCCCCAAACCAGACACGCACAGAATGAGCGCAGCTCCTAGGTGGGAGAAATGCAATAAAGGTCTCTCTGAGCTGATGGACAAACTCTGTCTGAAAACCTGGTTCTTAATCTCTTTCTCTCTTAGCCCTCTCCATTAAATGAGCAGAGTCAGAATCCTCTCCTTTCTCCTTTTCCCTGACTTGTGCCTTTAATTGCTGAATCTTCCGGCCAGGGATCGCCTCTTGTGAAGCACCCGAGGAGCACAATGGCTCTCCAGTCGCTGCTGGAGCTCCAGGATGCAATTCAAAGAGAAATTATTCGCTGAAATTTGCAGTCAGCTCACAGAGAGCTGCTGAGCAGGAAGGAAGCAATCTCCACCTAATCCACGGTTTGATGCAGATTATTCATACGGTTCTGCTGAAGAGTTAATACACTCGGTCGGGACAGGATCAAAATGATGCCTACTTAATATGATGGGAAATAAATAGAATCTGCTTTCGAAGGACGCATTGACTGAGCTGTCATGTCTGATGCTGGGGAGACAAGAGTCTACTGGCTTCAGCTTAATGTAGCGTGGAAATGTATTGGGTTGTATTTATGCCCATATACAATACTTAACCGGCTATTGTGCTGATTAAATATTTAATTAGCTGTCTGCGAGGGGAAATGCACCATTAGTCTATAGGGAATTACACTGTTCCTCGTGTCTGCTCTTAAATAAAACGTGTAATTCATTGTCACTTAAGCGTAATGGTAAGTGCCATTAAGGCGGTGTTTTCAAGGGGAATAAATACAAAAAGCAGCGGCTGGCATTGCGCCGGGCGGGCCTGTGTGTGCCCAAGGCACAGCCCTCATGGGATCCTGGGGCTGGGGATGGATGCCCATCCTCTGTGTGCTCTGGGGCTCTCTGCCCTGCAGAGCAGCTATTGGAGCTGCTTATTGTGGCTGCCCAACAATTTTCACCTGGGCCAGGTGCTGGAGCAGATGTCTGCTGCACGTGGACCCAAACCAAACCCAATGGCTTTGGCATGGTCAGGTCACCATCCTGCACCCAGCTTCCAGCTGTGAGCAGTGGTTGTGCAGCTTGGCTTCTGGGGAGCAATCTCTGCCATTTCCCACCCCACTCCCCAGGCTCCTCTTTGACACACGTAACGCAGGAGATGCGGGGATTGCACAGCAGCCCTGAGTTTTGGGAAGAATGGGTCTGGGTTCGGGCCATGGCTCGGTACCATCCTTAGTTGTAAGGCAAATGTAATGCAGAACTGAAAGAAACACCCATATCCCATCTTTTCTCATGGCAAGGAGCAGAGAGCTGCGCCAAAGGAGGGGAGGGGTCCGTTCCAGGCAATGCTCATGCTGCTGCTGTGGGGGGGTGCAGGAGGCTGTGATTTCCCTACCATGATGCTGGGCCTTGCCACAGCTGCTCACCATGCAGAAAGCAATGGGATGCAGAGCCAACATTGGCTCACACTGGGAATTCACAGAGATGTTTCCCTTTGTGCACAGCATTGCTCCTCCACCCTGCAGCCCCCTCCTCACTGAGATGGCAGTGCACTGTGATGGCAGTGACAGTGCCAGAGCTGCCCCCAGCCCCAGCCTGGGGCTCCCAGAGAGGAGGAGGAGGGAGGGTGTAGATTGCCTCAGTCAGGTGTTGGGCTTGATTTCTTCTTCTCTTTTTTATTTTTTTTATTTTTTTAGCTGGTTTTCACACCTCCTCACACTCTCTATTTTTGACAAATTGAGTCAGCCCGGGGTTTGGCACTGGGAGAGTGGAAAGGTGACAGCAGAGCTGCGAGGTGGGATGGCTGTGGTGGGGCTGAACCCCCTGTGCAAACATCCACTGTATGGGGCCTGGACTGGGAAGGGCTTTAGGGGCAGTGAGCAGAGGGTGAGCAGGGGGTTAAAGCCCCATCTGGGCCCAGGGATGCAGCTCATGCAGCTCCTGGGGACTTCATGCCCTTCTGCAGTGCATCCTGCACGGCTCTGGAGGGGTGTCTGGCTCCGAGCCCTGATCAGAGCGCAATGCCCTGAGCCGTGCAGGATGCTCTGGGATGGCTCTGGGCTCTGCTCAGCCATGGGCAGATGGGGAGAGGAGAGGCACGGCTTTTTAGCTTTTCTTTAGAAAATTAATCATGCTTTAATTACAGTGAAACCTGGAGACATGGCAAAGGATTAAGTGGATTATCTTCAAAGTAATTTGTTATCAAATATTTATCCTTCTGGGAAGGGAGATGCAGCCTGCGAGAGGCTGCGCTATCGGTGCTGCAGGGCAAGGACGTGCCATGCCCTCCCCTCCCGCTGCCCCCTGGGTCCCTCCTTCCCATGGTGCTGCCCTGGGATGGGCACAGGGAGTGGAGGCACCAGAGCAGTGCTGGGTGCGTGGGGTGACAGTGGGAATGGCTGTGGGATGGATGCTGCTGCCAAGGAGCTGTGCGGAGCATCAGCCTCAGCCCGAGCTCCTCTGCTCAGCAGACTGCAAGTTCAGTGCTTGGCTGCTTCATTAACTCATAATAATGAGTCACTGTGTTCGCCTCCTGGGCACTGCAAATGATCCAGTGTCAGGAAACTCCGCGGGGATGTGGAATCGCGGCGAGGCTGGGAGGGGCTGAGCCTCGAAGCACGAAAAGCACTGTGCAGATTTACAGCTGTGTGCCCAGACTGGGGCTGCAGCCATGGGGACAGGGACAGAGCCACACCACAGACCTCTTCCCTCCTTTCCCTTCTCTTTTTATGGGACTTTTTATGGAGGAGCCACCTGCGTGGGGACCAGTCAGTGCAATGAATCTTTGTCTTCATCCTCCCAGGTGAAAGCAGGGAGGGGTGAGATGCCAGCAGCCCCCTCCATGCCCCGGATGAGCCATGGCAGGTGCTGGGGGAGCACTGGCAGCGCAGTGGGGCACAGCCTGACCCTATGGGACGTTTGCTCATGGAGCTGTTCCTGCCCCGCGCAGCACTCTGCAGCCTCCCGCAGCCTGCAAGCTGCTGGGTGATGCTGCGGGCTGCTCCCTGCCCTAGGCCTGCTGCCCTTTTCCAGCAGCCCTTTTGTTGCTTTTGGGACCAGCACTCCCACAGTACAGAGCTGGGGCCCAGCTGCTGCGGCGTGCAGCCGTGTCCGTGAGCCAAACGTCGCCGAGGAAAGCTGGGTTTGTTTGCCAAGGCGTTGTTTTCCATAAAACCACATGGATTGACATTAATTAGATTTCTATCCCTTAATTCTTTATTAATTGAATCTCACATCAGCTTCTCTTTCATTTTGCCGAGGATTAACACCAAGCTGAGCAGCTGGGATTTACCCGGGCATCCCCCCCCCGCTGCCCTGCTCACGCCCCTCAGCACCCCAAGCTCTGCCCCGTGCCCAGCATCACCCTGGGGTGCCCAACCCATGGCTCAGTGCTGGCAGATGCTATTTCCATGTGCACATCATTAACGAAGGACAGAGAGTGCAGCAGCAGCCTGACGGAGATGGGAGGCAGACAGCCGCCTGCTCATTTCCGAGCACCCAACAGAAACATTTGCTGTGTGTTTCTGCCTGCTATGTATCATCATTAGCAATTTTGCTGTCTCTATTAAGCATTTGGCTGTAATAACATAATTTTAAACATGCCTTTCTTATTGCTCTTAGCCCTTCCAGTTGTGGATTTTCCCTGGCATTTTCATCTCCCTTTTTGCATTAACCCTTCGCATCTCCCATGCAGTACCAATCACCACCCACCTCCCCTTTGCTATATATACGTTCTGCTGTTGCAGTTGCTGCTTTCTTTCCACCGCTGAACCATGAGGCCTTTAATTGCTCTCTTTGCTGAGAACACAGCCAAGCTTCTGGTCTGCAAGCTCCTCCTCCTCCCCAGCCGTGTATTTTCCCACCTGGGTATGGAGGGTGATGTCCGTGCCTGTCCCTCTGCTCTGCTCCTGCTAGCAGGTGCTGCCTGCTCCCTCATGTTTTGCTACCTGAAGCCCTTCTTAAAGTGCACACCCCAAGGCTGAGGTTTGTGGGGCTCACAGCTGCAGGTGTTGGCTCAGTTCAGCCCCATGATGGCAGCTCCAGGGCCATGGGGCTGCACTGAGGGAACCCATTTAGTGAGGAAGAAGAGAGCCAGTTTGGATCATGGCAGTGTGGGCACATAGGGCTGGGGGTGATCGCTCATAGAGCCCTCAGTGCCCCCAGAAAGGCCTCAGGGCCGTAGCATCACTACATACAGCTGGGCCAGCCCTGAGGGATGGGCCCAGCTGGGGATCCCCTGATGATGAGAGGGGAGCAAGTCCCCAGGCAGTGATGCTGGGATGCTGTGAACCTCCCTCCCCGCACACCCAGCACCTGTGCAGTGCAGCAGCCCACCTGCCCTCCCGTCCTGTGCCCTTTCTGCTGGGCACCAGAGCAAGCAGCAGCCCCTGCTCATTAGCCAGGCTGCAGATAGGCTGCAGGGAATTGGCTGCAGGTGAGGATTGCAGGGATGGGCTCCGGGCTGAGACCTGTGCCTGTAAGAGCGGTCCCAGCTGCACTGGGTCCTGCAGGGCCGAGTGGGACATGGGTCGGGGCCCATCCTCCAGCTGCCCCTGCCCCAGCCATGAGCACTGCAAAGCTCTGTGGCATTGGGGATCCCCCTGCAAAGAGCAAATCCCGTGGCTGTGACACACAAGGGGAGGAAGGAGCTTGGGAGCTTTGTTGACGCTCTCAGGAAGCTGAGAGGAGCAGTATGTTCTGCTGGGGACACCAACACCTGGCTCCTACCTGCTCTGCCCAGGGGAAGCAGCAGCCCCACGGCTCAGAGGGGAGCCCAGCAATGCCATGCAGCTCGGGCAGGGGGTGACTGCGTTCTGGGTACGGGGTTGGCGTCAGGACTTCAAGGCTCTGTCCAAGAGTGTGAACTCCTGCTCCTGGGCAGCCTCACCTCGTGGGTCCAAGGCAGTGGATTACGGTCCCTCCCATCCCAACCATTCTGTGCTTGTGTGATTCCAAAGGAAAGCCACGAGCTGGGGATGAGCAGTGCTTGAGAAACAGCAAACCCATGGGGCCATGTGAATTGCCGGTTTTGCAAAACGCGACCTGTGAGCAAACTCACTGCTGGAGGCAGCTGCAGGCAGCCCCGAGGCAGCTGCCTGCACACAGACACACACGTGTGCAGGTCTCAGATTTTGCATCCCTTTGAGCATTGCAGGAGTTGGCTGTTGAAATGCTGCAAAGCCATGGTGATGAGAATCCTCTCTCCAGACCTGGCCCTGCCCTGGTCCTGGGGGTATTTCTCCAGCAAAGTCCCACGGGTAAGCTCCTGCCTGCAGGTTTTGACTGATGGGCTGCACTGAGCCCGTGCACACAGATGCAGCTCTGGCAGCAGACGGTGGAGTGGGGTGGAAAGGGGCAGAGCTGGGAAACAGGACCCTAAAATGAAGCAGGAATGCAAAGAGGAGATTTTCTTCCCTCATTTAACTGGCAGAAGGTGACACCGGGCCCGTCAGCCCCTTCCATTACGTCTCTAAGGCTTTTCATGCAAATTCAGGCAAACAATTTCTCGGCTCCCTTTTAGCGCTCCGGGAGGGCCGATTTCATTTCAGGAGCAGTGGGGAACAATCATCATCCTGAAGTGTCTTCCATCCTGAGAGACGCAGATAAGAGCCGCGCGGTGGACTAACAGCACTAATTTGGCATTTTTCAGCTGATAGCTTTGCAGACGACAAAAATCAGACGACATAAAAGCGCGGTGAACTCCGGAGTAGCAGTATCACCCCCTCTGGTGCCCCCCACCTGCCCCCCTCCTGCACCCCAACGTGGGATGGAGCCCCGTCCCTGGGCACCGCTGCTGTGCTGTCAGCATGGGTGGGGTGGGGTTGGATGGGGACCTCGAGGAGGGAGCAGGACCCACTGGGGTGGGTTGGAATATGTGTGTCAGCCTGGCACACAGAGCCGGGTGCTGCTGCAGCTCTTGGTGAGACACAGCTTCCAGCTTCTGCTGTCTTTTTGGCAAAGCCCACGGGCATCTATGTGAAGGGAGAGTTCAGTGCCTTCACATATGGCTGCATTCCCCAGTGCGGTCGATGGAGCAAACCAAGGAGAACCCTGCTCCAGGCAAGTGTTTTCCGAGCTCACTGCACTGTGTGAGCCCCAGTGACACCTGCGGGATCCATCCCTGTCCCCTCTGCATCTCTCCAGCACTGCGTTCTGCAGTGTGCCAGTGTTGTCTCCACCCCATGTTCCACTGCTGTCCTAAAGCAGCTCCCCTGGTGCCAGCCCCAAACGTTCCTGCTGCACTCTCAGTCCATCCCACCTTGTCCTAACCAGCAGAGGATGAAGAATGGATATTTTCTCCCTCACACTCACTTTTCCCACTATCACTGTGCTCTTTTTGAGCCTAAAAGCCCACTTTTCTCAGCCCACTCCTTTGTCTTCCACCTCTACATGGCACAAAGTGCCCACACGGTTTCCTACCTCCACGTTTCTCACCAATGCAGCCTGGGTTGTTGGTGAGGTTCTGAGCCACAGGCATTGGGGCTGGCAGGGAGTTAAACTGGTGCTGCTGGGGCAGGACGTGCCGCAGAGAGCAATGGGTTTTGCTGATGCAAGGTCACCGCTGCCAGCTGCAAAATGAAATCCCATCCCATGCTCACAAATGTGATTTCAAAGCAATTTTTTGACCTGAATCGGGGCAAAATGCAATATCAGAATTTTTTTTCATGGGAGGAGATGCTCAGAGTGGGTGGAAAAACAGCTCTGGGAAGCTGCAGTGGAGTTTCACAGCTCAACGCGTGGCTGCTCAACCGGTGCCCATTAATTTTGTTTTCTCCCCAAAGGCAGAAAGGGGACCAGGCAAGCGACTCTGGTTCTCCCATCCCTTCTCCCAGAGGAAACTTGTAATTTTTCAACCATCCTGAATTTGTCTCAAAGGAAAAATTTTCATTTTTATGAGAGTGACATTCAGCTAGCAAACTGTTCCCATGGGAAATTCCTACCTGGATTTAAATTCACCTCACTCTCCTGGGCTTTGATTTCTTCCTCTCTCCTTTTTTTTTCCATTCTGACCACAGGCTGTGAGGACGGACGCTGTTCTCCCAGAGCTGCTCTCGTTCTCTGAGATCAAAGAGAGATGCCCAGGACAGCCACAGCGATTTGGGAGAGATGTGCCCTGAGCAGATGTTTCTTTCACCACTGTCCACAGCTCTGCTTTTATGGCACATATTTCTCTGACTGCTGATAGCAAACACCCATGCGAGCAGCCCCTCTCTCTGTTAGCTCCTCCTGCCAAGCACACAACCTGTTCTAAAGCCTTGAAATACCATTTTGCTGATATTTCCCCATTTAGCACCCCAGGGTTCATGCTGGCCCAGGTTCTGGCCATCCCTTGCACCCTCAGCATCCCTGGCAGCTCCTGCCCCCTCCTCTCACCCTGCTGACATTTATTGTGGCTCTCTCTTAGCTGAAAAAGAAATCATGCCTATTTGCCTTGTTCCTTGCAGGGAAGCCATACAGGATTGCACGTCTCATTTCCAGACGCAACGGGATAATGCCTCGCTGGCCTGGCTGCTGCTGCTGGGAGGGAGGCTTTGCTAATGCAGCAGCAATGCCCTGTTGATGTGGGCTGTGTGTCACCAGGGGATCTGGGATCAGCATCATTGGAGCAGTCAGGCACAGGCACAGCTGCCCAGGGAGTGGTGGCATCACCATCCCTGGCGGTGCTCAAGGAACATAGAGATGCAGCACTCGGGGACATGGCTCAGTGGGCATGGTGGGGACTGGCTGGGGTTGGATGCGATGATCTGAGAGGGCTTTTCCAGCCTGAATGATTCTATGATTATTTTAATTTTTTGCACAGGCAGGTTCCATAGGAAGGATCACTGGAGATCACCCATCCTTTGATGACTGAGCACTGTGGTGACTGTTCGCAGGTCACTGCAAGGCTGGGGGCTGGGCTTTGCCTGAGCACAGGAGCCCAAGAAAGTGGCAGTGACTCTGTGGGAACAGACAGGGCACTCAGGCGCAGGCAATGCACCCTGCAGTATTTACACTGCCCAAGGAGTGATTTCTCATTTTGCCGGAGGGAAGGACTCAGTGACAGCCTCACCACAGCCAGCTGTGCTCCTTCCATGGGAAAGGCTCTGTGCCGTGGTGCTCAGAGCCTCAGAGCCCCTCCTGCAATCATCCCCTCCATTTGGAGCGGCTGGGGGGAGATGTGAGAGCTGGGGAGGAGCAGAGCTGAGGCAGAGCTCATCCTTATTCCTCCCACAGAAGACGCTTTGTGCCATTGTCCCCTGTAAGCAGAGCTTCACCTGAGATAGTCTTAATGGGCGACAGCAGAAACCCCTCGGGAGGCTTCTCAAACCCTGCTGCTCCCGGAGCTGTATTTCACTGGAACAGCCGCGGTGTGATCCCTGCTCCGACAGCCGCTGGGCACTGTGCCTCTCGGGAGCACCCAGCACACAGGAGGGCCAGCGGGGCACTGCCAGCAGCGAGGATCTCGCCGAGAAGAGCTGTGATGGGAAACCCAGAGCTGCCCATAAATCCCACTGCCGCGATACGCTGCCGAGTGAAACCCAAAACAAGATAAAAACTCATCGCAAAAAAAATATACTCTGCTGTAAAATCGGTGTATTATAAAACTCAGGATGTAAAAACAACAATAAAGCTGCAGGAGGATATGAAGGCACAAGCTCTGTGTGTGAGAGCAGAGCACCGAACACCAGGGGAGTGGCCGGGTCCCACTGCCAGGCTGCAGTTCTGACCCCCAGCACTTCCCTGCCGTATTCCCAGCTCATTCCAACTCCTCTGACTCAGGAATGTGCAATATGGAATGCTCCCACTCGCTAATATTTTAATTGCCAGCTGCTCCCTGCTCCAGGTTGGGGGGGGAATGGGACATTGGGGAGATGGTGGGACCATTGGGAGCTGCTGATGGGGCCCGGGGGAGCCGGGCTGGGCTTAGCATTCAGCACACACACACACACACACACATACACACACAGCAGGGCTCCTCTCTGCATGCTGAGAAGAAACCAGTTCAAACAACAGCTCTGGCATGGATATCTCTTTCCCTATAAATAAATCAATACAGGGAGTGCCGTTTGGCTGCTCCTCCCATGAGCCCCCAGTGCTCCAGACCCTGCCTCCCCCCTGTTTCCCTCCCTGCCCGAGGTCAGTGGGGTGGGGACACCGCTGTCCCCCTCTCGTAGCGGTGGCAGTGGCTGTGGGCAGGACACAGCCCCCCGGAACCCCTGGATCCACACTGCTGGGGAGCAACATGGCCAGGGAGGGGTCATCCCAAAGCTGCCCCCGGGGTCAGGGCTGCTGTTGCCTTTTGTCCATATGCTCAGTACTTTATAGCGATGGAGCTTGTTTCTGAGTGGCACTCAGTGGAGATGGGAAACCCAAAACTCATTTTTCCTTTTCTCTATATGAGCTCACAGGCTCCTTGCCATTTTTTTTTTTCCTGCCTTTGCTCTTTTTACCAGCACTTATGTCTCATTGAGGGGGTGGCACATGGAGAAATGCTGTGCAATGCCCCCAGGGTGGGGCTGGGGGTGAGGCACCGAGGAGTTCAGGTCTGAGAGCAACGCCGTGCACTGCATTTCAGTGCCTGCACAGAGCTGCTCTGCTGTCTGAAAGGCCTTTCTGAGCCTCCAGTTTGCAAACACCTTGCAACAAAAATCACTGGTACACATCACCAGCACACAGCCCTCAGTGCTCCTGGGGGCCTGGGCATCATTCTTGTCCCTGCCTGACCCCACAGCAGCCTAGGGGGGAAAATGAGCCCTGCCCTTACCTCCACCAGGCAACAAGCAGCCCGCAGCCAGAGCTGGTGCTGTGTCCCAGGACATCTGCATCAGCCTTAGGATGGATGGAGAGTGGGGGTGCAGCCAGCCCCAGGCAAGCTGCATGCACCACGGTGGGCTCGATCTGGATAAACTCTGGCCACGCTCCTGCCCCTAAATCTCTTTGAAACCATAAATAAGTGATATCCCCTCCTCTTCCCCTTTGGCTCTCAATACCTCATGGGCTCACAGTGGAAGAGCCACTGTACCTGTACCACAGTGCTCTGCTATCAGCACATTGTGCTCTGCCGTGGGGGGGTAAGTGCAAAAAATGGCCACATCTGGGGACACATCCCATCGTCACCGCCCCAGCAGCAGCACGTGGAGCTGGAACAGCAGGGAGCCGGGCCACATCCTGCCCCACGGCCAGGTATCGATGGTCTCAGACCCACTGGAGCACAGCACGCTCCCAGTGCGTTCCAAGGTGATCAATAATGAGTGGAAATTAATGCAGTGGAAATGATGCATGTGGAGCCAGCTGGGAGGTCGGCTGGGGGTGTTGGTGTGGCTGTGCCTCCTGGGGACAGCAGGACGTGGTGGGGTGGTGTCGGGGCATTCCCCTGCATCTCCCTTGGGTCTGGGACGTGGCTTTGGTCTTCCCATTGGTGTTTGCAGGAAGCAGAAGAAGAGGGGCTCACATTTTTGACAGCTGCTGGGAGCAGGAACATGCAGGGTGCTCGTCCATCGTGTGCCACGTCAGCTGCACACATCCTCATGATCTGGGAGAGACATGGCTCCTCCGTGGGGCTGAGCCGCTGCTCCCAGCCCTAACTGCAGGGTTGGTGGCAGCAGGAATCTCAGCAAGGCTGCAAAGGAGAGAGCTCTGAGGCACAGGTCCTGGCTGTCAGATGGCCGAGAAAACAGCTCCTGCATCAGTGCTCCCTTTAAATATTCCCAGCTGGGGGCTGATGCAGCTTCTCTGGGTTTGTCTTTTAAGAGAGAAAACGATCCTGGTTTTATTTGAAACAGCAAAACCTTGGTCAGTTTCCCTGCCCAGCTGCATCGCTCTGCTGTAGAGAGGAATGCTGCTGGCATGGCAAGAGCTGTGCCCGGGGCTGAGAGAGGTGCTGAGCACAGATCCCAGCGCCTCTCCCCCAGGCGATGCTCCCCAAATGCTTTTAGTGCACAGCAGGACTGGTTCAACAATCCCATTACAGCCTGCCTTCAGGATGCCAGAACTAATTGGCAGGCACCGGGACCTTCTTCCCCAGCTGGAAATTTATCGCTCATCACAATTAGCCATGATATCAAAGTCTCTCGGCTGCATGTGTGCCATCAGCTCGGGCTGGAGCTGTGTCCAGGTCCCTGCGCACCCCGTCCCCAGCCTCTGGCAGGAGAAGCACATGGTTACTGCTGTAGCAGATTTGCCTTCCCTTCGTGCCATTTGCTCTAATAGGATTTATTTAGTGCGGGTCCATTTGGAGCATCTTCACACTCCAAATGCTGGAAGCAGAGCAGAGAAGGCTGAGGCCAGCAGTGGACACGTGCTCCACCGCGAGCTCAGGCAGCGGGTCAGCTCGGTCCAGTGAGGGATGCAGTAAGTGCTGGGTTTGTTCTGCACCATGGCATCCAGCAGTGCCCGCAGCTCACCCTGTCTGCCCACCTCTAGCCACACTGGGAGGTGCCACGTGCAGGGCCCTGGAGGGACCTGAGGGCTGAGCACACTGAGAATGCAGTGGGGACACTTGTGCTGCCTGTGAGCAATTCCAGCTTTAGAGACTCTGTTCCCACTGTGGCACTTTGTAGCGATGAGGAGCCAGCTCTTCTCCATGTCCACGTTCCCCATCCACACACATCACTCAGATCACAATGACTGAGGCTCTGAAAGCACACGGGGCAGAGGCTCCAGAAAGTGATCAGACATTGTAGGAAGAAAAAAATCCACTGAGAGCTCTGAAGCTCCAACACAAGCTCAGGGCTGCAGGGGGATGGAGGCCAGGAGGGTTTTCTGGGGAACCGCTGCTGGCTCCACTGGTCTCTGCCCAGCACTCAGCTCTTGGCCAGGGACAGCACTGGGTGCTGGGACGGGGGGGCCCTCGATATGCACAGGACTTACTTCGCTGTCAGCTTCTGGAGGTCTTGCAGCCAAGAGCTATACAATATTGATGAGCATTGGAGCAGGTGGGGGTACCAGGAGTGATGCTTCAGGATGAGGCTCTGTCATGGAGACAGATGGGAAAAGGAAAGCATGTCACAGCAGGTGCTCACTGGAAAGAGGGGCAGAGAGGGCTGGAAGGGCTCTGTGCTATTTTTCACAGCCAGGGCAGTGGCAAAGTCCAAAGCCCACAGGGCCAGGGTGGGAGGGCTGGGCACTGGTTGCACCCATGGCTTCAGCAACAGCTGAGAAACTGTGCCCCAGGAACAGCGTGTTAAACACGGGCTGTCAGAGCAGATAACCACCACGCAACAGGCCAAATTACACTTCATTCCTCCGTTGATTGCTTTTGAGCTTGGCTGAAACCCTGGTTTAGTCCACGTCTTCCAGCAATAGCTGTTAGCCAAAACAAAATGCTCCCCTGAATCCATCCTCGCTGCAGTGCACAGCTCCAAGCCACCACCCCATGCCCCCGTGCCGTGGGATGTGCACCCACCGGGAGCTCCAAAACCACAGCAGGACTGCCCCTCCACCTCAACACCCAGCAGCTAGCGACTATCACCCTCATATTCTTTTTCCCCAAACACTCAAGCCAAACTCCTTTTCCCACTTGGGTGTCCATCCCCATTTGGGGGCAGGAGCTGCCTCCTCCCCGCGATGCTCAGCGCTCCCTCCCCTCCTGCTCACAGCATCCTCCTGGGCTGGTGCTGGGGCTCTGATTCCGGCTCAGGGCCACGTGCAGGGGCAATATTTCATGCTGGTGTCGGCTGATAAACCTTTGATTTTCACTTCTGGGAATAATAGCACGGTAATGAATTATATTCACAAGAATAACTGTAATAGTCATAAAACTGCAGATAGAAGAAAACCGTAAATCAGTCACCCCCTTGTAATGTGCTTACTTCATCTGAATCACCCCCTCTGGGCAGATTATCAATTTTATTTGGCTTTTCTGTCCTAAACTTTTATTAAGTGGGGTGCCTCATGCGTAAAGATCCCGAGCACGAGCCATATGTTCCTGGGATTTATCTGTTTGTTTTGCCTTCCTGCTCTCCCCCCCAACATGCAGCTCCCCGGACCTGCAGGCAGCTGACGTTGGGCTGTAAAAGACACATCTCCCCGGTGTGCCTCTGCCTTTGTTATGCAAAGCAATAAATGCCATCGCGCTGCGCGGTGATGAACGTGCTGCACGCACAGAAGGACGCGGTGCTGCCGCGCAACCAGACGCCCATGTGAGTAAAACACAATGCCATGAGCACTGCTCCGAGCAGTGAGGGGGCACATCCCGGCCCTGGTGTGCGCTGGGGTTTGTTCCAGTGGGGCACGGACCTGCCCAGCCTGAGCAGAGGGTTTTGGAATCCCTGGCTGCAATGTTCTGCAGTCACACAGCGGGGAGGAAAACCACAGAACGGGTTATTTATGAGGAGATTTTCTTGGGTATTTCCATCTGTGATCTGAATTCACCATTCATGCAGACACCCAGGGCTGCAGCCCTCCACAGTGCCATGCTTTTGCCACCATCCTGCCCGCAGCCAGCACTGTGCTGTGTGTAAGGACAGCTGGTGGAGCGGGGCCTACGTGCACCCATGGAGGGTGCTTGGTCAGGGCCTCCAGCACTGGGCCGGGCCTGGTACAGAGCTGTGCTGTGCTGGGAGGAGGCCCTCCTGCCAGGGGCTGCTCCATCCTCACTGCATTGCCTCTGCCCAGCGCTGTCCTGGCCCCATGTGCCCCATCTCCCATCTCCCCAGAGGAGCCGCAGCCCTCTCCAAACTCCAGCTGGGATGCTGGGATGCTCTGGCTGCTCCAGAGCTGCTGTTGGGCCGATGTAAGGAGAAGTGCTGTGCAGTGCACACTGTCACAGCTTCAGCAGAGTTACAGAACAGACAAAAAAACACAAAAATTGTAGAGGTGACAGAGATGGGGTGTGGGTGGAGGACAAGTGGAGAGCTCCGTTGTTTCCATGAATCACAGAGGTGCTCTGCTCAGCGTGCAGTGCACAGTGCTATCCTGCTCCAATTTCATCACAGAGCTTTGTTGGGGGAATTACAGCCACTGGAGCAGCGTTCCCCTGGGGCAGTGGGGGCTGCACCGATTTGTGGCTCTGCACTCTGCATTCCCAGACAGCTCCGAGGTCGGGGGAGGGGGGAGAAGCTCATAGAAATTGGATTTTAGGGACAAATTTGAAGTTCTAAGGTAGCTGCAGATTTGGTGTTTATGGAGTTGGGCAGAGCTGGTGTAGTGCACAGCTGAGCGAGGGCAGAGGGGTGGGGGACCCACCCAGGGGGACCCCATCTCCCAGCCAGGCCGGGGGTGCAGCCAGCAGGGCTGGGGGACTCCACTGGGCCAGGGAAGCACTGGGGCTCCCAGCAGATGGGTTCGTTCCTCTCTTGGCCAATGAATGATAGAAAATTCCATGTCTGGTGTCCAGGGCTCATGCACAAACACATGTGCATGCACACAGTCCCTCTGGGAGCGGCTCGTACTGAAGGCTCCTGGGTGTGGTTTCTCATGGTTTCCTAACAAAAAAAAAGGGAAGATCTGATAACACAGTGCAGGTGTGCCCATGGGTATCTGTCTTCCTCCATTGCCTTTGGGCCAGCAGCACGCGGATCTGACAGAGAAGAGCTGTGATGCTCGGCACCCGCAGGCTGTCAGGAGGCTGGTGGTCAGCACACTGAAAGGAAAGGAAAGCAGAGTGAGCCCAGCCACGACGAGACACAGGAGAACCTCCACAATCCCAGCACTGGCAGTGGGTCCCTGGGAACCCCACAGATCCCCCCCTCACACAAACCCAATGATGGGTTGGGTGGGCTGGGAGCCTCCATGGGCCTCCCCAGGCCGCCCCTCGGCCTGCTCCAGCCACAGGCCTCCATGCTGATCCCTGCCCCAATCCCTGCCCCAGGACGGAACTAACTCGTGGGCAGATCCCGCTCCGAGCAGCTCAGGGGCGGTGGGGAGGGATGCTTAGGGTGACTCAGTGCCCAGCTCCTCTGTCAGCTTTGGAAAGCAGCTCCCTCCCTCCCCACCCCCAAGCCAAAAAAAGCCGTGACAGCTTGATTTAGTGCTGGATAATGAGGCGCTTGTGAGGAGGATGGGTACAGCAGGAGCTCTGCTTGCCAAATCGTTCGGCTTAATTGATCAAATATTTTTATGCATCGTTTATTCCTTTAAGGCGACCGTAAGCCTCCTCTCCTCCTGCACTGAAATGAAAAGAGCAGCGCTGGAAACGGCCCAGGCTGAGCCCCGGTGGGACGGGCAGTGCTGGGGACATCCTGGTCCCCATGGAGCTCGGGCAGGGGGGGGCTGTGCTGGGGCTTCGTTGCCCACCCAGGCTCCGACACAATGTACCATGTGGAGAAACTGCTGCTGGGGGGGCTGTGGGACCCCATGGGGCCCTGGGACCCCGTGTGGGTTGTGCTGAGGGGCTGCAGGGCCTCAGGGGAGGACAGGGCCTGGCTCGGGGCCACAGAGCGATGCCCAGCTGCAGCTCCGTGTCTGTGAGTGCCAGGCTGCTTCCTGCGTGCTCAAAACAAGAGCTGCCTCTAGCGGTAACGGGGACGGCCTCGGGGCCTGTGCCAGCTCCAGGGTATGGGGAAGAGAAGTGCAGCTACTCAGGGGCATCAGCAGGGATGTGGGGCAGGTGACACGACCCATGGACCAGAGGTGGCTTCATTCCAGGGGTGGCTTCAATGGGGCACAGAGAAACACAAGGGACCAAAGGGATGGGTCTGTCCCATTGGCCCCACACATGGTGCATCCCTGCAGCCTCCCTCACACCCTGCTGCTGTCCTGCCCTGCCCCTGGGGTTGCCATGGATACCAGGAGATGCTGAGCAGCTGCAGTTGGGAGATGGGGCAGCCGATGGAGAGATCATACCCCAAAATGCTATTTCAGACAATCCTGACACACAAATTCTGTTTTCTTTTATTCAGCCCCCCTCTGTGACAAACCTTTTCCATAATTCCTCTGGAACTGTCCTCACAATTCTCCTATAAAACCAGCTGATAGGTAACTTCACCATCCTCTTGGAGCCCCCCCTGGTAGTCCAAGGCCAGGTGAGCTCCACCAGCAGCCCCAGGGTGTAGAGGTTTCCTCTCCCATGTGCAGCCCTCTGCACCTTTCTCTCAGCTCAGAGCAAACCCAGTGGCATGAGATATCCCTGATTGCACCCCCAGGGTGCTCCTCTCTACTCCTGTGCTCTAGGGACAAGCAAGCAGGCTGCAATGCATCAGCAGAAGGCTGGGAATAGTGGAGAACACCTAAAATGAAATGCAGGAAAGAAGACAACCGAGCAGAGGTGCATTGACAGCTGGAGCAGAGCCTGCCAGCCCCAAATCTCAGGGAAAAAACATGTGGCCCCTGGCTGCCATTTGAGGAGGACACTGGTTGGAGCACAGTGGGAAGAACTGCCATCCCTTATGGCCACTGACGGTATTTGTGGCTCTGCATTTAAAGATGATGATAGAGGCAATCAAACTGTCAGGAATGGAGACAGATGGGCAGCGTGCTGGAGCCAACAAGGGATTCCCTGCTCGCTGCTTGCAGCTGTGATTTATATTTCATTCGCACCTACGGGCTCGGAGCGAGGAGCAGGGCAGCAGTGCTCCACAAAAACACGGTATGAGGAGTACAGCCGACACCGAAATGTCTGCACCTGAGCTTCCAGGCCAGCTTGTGCCTTCTTCAGACATCCCTGCGAAACATCGCTCTGGCCTCCCTCCTTCCTTCTGTCTTCAGGCACTGTTTTCTCATCTTACCTTTGTACATTGTCACGTTGACAACAGGGACACGGGCAGCCTCACTGCCTTTGTGAGACAAAGCCGTCAGCAGGGCTCTGTGTCTGCGCTGATACCGTATCCATGCAACCTGTGTCTCAAGGATTGTGTTTGCTTTATTTCTCTGGATTAAAAAAAAAACACCAAGAAAACAGCCTCACTGCAAAGAGTTCTAGCAGTTAATTAGCTTCAGCATTGAAAGGGCCACTGCCCAGCAGCTAAAAATCATCGTGTTTGAATGGAGAATTAAGTCAGCCAAGCAATAAATCTGAGCAACAAAACAGTCCCTTTAGCTCAGAGGAGTGCTTTCCTCAAAACGCTGATAAATGGCTTTTTCTCAGAGCACACAAGGTCATCAAATTAATAAAGCATTTCAAGCAATGCATGGCAGGGAAGTGACACCCTGTTGCAAGAGATTTGCTGTTGAAACCAACTCTCTGTAACAGCATGTGATGCATATAGGATTTCCAAAGCAAAGCCATCCTCTCATTTAGGGCAGTTGTCCAAACTCCTCCACGTCTGTTCTGGTCCACTGTCCTCCCTGGGCAGCACTTAGGAGAGCTGAGCTGGAGGAAAACTCACAGAAGAAAAAAAAGAAAAATGAAAATCTGTCATTTTCCAATTGACCATGCAAGAACCTCAGAATATTTACTGTGAAGGAAACTTAAGAGGAGGCAGCAATGAGGGAAAGTGAGTGAAATGCTGAGAAGCCCTTGGAATGCTCTCCCCTAAACTGAAGGCTGGATCCGTTCCCTCACTCTCTGCCAAAACGGCTTTCTGCAAGCCTGTATTACACTTGAAACAATTTAATATGAAATATATACTTAATAATAGGGTAGCAAAAAGAGGCACTGAATAGGATAAACACTAAAAAGTAGAGCTAGCAATCACCTCTGCAATCCTGTATCCACTGGGCACCCTTCTTCATGAAACCCCAGCCTGGGTTTCATTTGCCTTTGATTGACTCAGAGCACAAACCCCTGGAGGGCCTCTGGTGGGTTTGTACAGCCGGCCCCCGACACAGCCGACAGGCAAACCCAGCAGCACACGCAGCCACAGCTCCAGCCTCTCGGCGGGCTCATTGACATGCAGCAGAAAGCCCAGCTGCCATCTGGAGCGTGGAGGCAGATGGATGGACATATGTATCATCTGTGTGCATCTCTGCTGATGCAAACGTCCCAGCGCAAGCATTAACGCTCAAGTATATCCTTTGCATTTGGGGCACCAGAGAATTTTTCTCCCATAAAATAAATAAAATACGTTCTGAGCATCTTGGGATGCAGCCATTCTAATCCTTTTATTCCTTCCAAAGGAAAATGATTCCATATTCAGAGCGCTGTGCAAACAATTAATTAGCCTAATGAAAATGAAAGGCCTAATTGCTTGATATTATTATGATCGCTGGCAGCCAGGCGTGACCAAGGAACAGGCGCTGCCCTACCAGTGAGGAAGCTCCACTTCCTGGCTTTCCAGGATTTTTTTTGACATTTGAATATCTAGCAATTTTTTTTTTTCCTGTTTTTGGAGTGACGGTGTAACCCTCTCTTCTACATGTGGAAAAACTGGCAGTATTCGGAGACATCTGAATGAGCTGCCATACAATTAAAAAAATGAACAGAAGAGAGACCCAGCTGGTGTGAAATGACCTGGCTGGAGAGGCATCAACAGAGCCATAACTTGCCTGAGCTGAATGGCACAGTGGTGTCCCCATTGTGCCTCCTGCAGGAGATTGCACTTACAAGATGAGAGTGCTGCAACATCAGGAGAATGATCCTCTTTAAGGAGCACACCTAAAATTAAAGTACAATCATCCTTAATGCAGCTCCGTTTTCAATTATCTGTTGTTATCCAAATGGAAAAGTGCTTTAAATTCATGCAGATGAACTTTTTCCACTGTGGTTAGGATCACGAGGAGTCAGGTTACATGAGCTTAAGAAAATGAACCATTATCATTCATGCATATCTCATAGCACAGAGATAGAAAGCAGATGCTGACTCAACACCGATCCAGCCTGAGGAGCACGGGTCCAATAATTCTTCCTTCAAGCAAATGATTCTCATAGGAAAATATCCAAGCTTCAGCTTTAATTCTATTACCTTCCTTGTGCAGAGACTGGCAGCCAGAGACTGTTCTTTAAAAACAGTGTGGGCAAAGCCTGCCCTCATTTATGTACACTCAAACAGCCCCGCTGACTGCACTACAGAGGGTTTCTCCTGGGCTGTATTTTGGATGAGGAGGAGGAGGGATTGCAGTTTTCAACTTTACTGGGGGCACTTTTACTCTGTGCTCCAGGCTGGCACCCAGAGAAGCCCATACAGAAGACATCACCATGCAGCACAAGGGACTCACGTGGTATTTAGGGCTTCCTGGTGCCACCAGTGACAGACAGCTCCTCACTTAGGGCCTTGGGATCATCCTCCGGCAGAATTTAATGCTTTGAGTTGTTGCAACGTGATAGGAACCCAAGGCACTCACATACCAAACTGCTGGCTATCAGCGAGAAAGGGTAAAGTCAAACCTACACATTACACTATAGGACTGTACAATCATGTAAAAAAGGTAAGATCAGAAAATAAAGGTCTGTGGCTGAGGGTCCCTGCGCTTCATAATCACCTCTTGACCTTGCACACGTGAAACTGAGGGATGCCTGGACCTTACTGAAACCTTTACGGATCTGTAACCAGTTGTTTCTGCAGCTGGCAATAATTATTACAGATACCGCTGGGGACTCTGAGACACAGAAAACGTCAAACCCAAAGACGTCAGAGCAGGAACTGTCTGTGAGATGACGGAGCATCCTGGCAGCCTTTACCAGGGTGGCTACCACCATTCTGCCAACTCCAACACAGCTGCTATGTAACCTCCCATTGCCTGCTGCTCGCTGCTCCTTACTGATGGAAAAGAGAACCCTGAGAACACGAGGCTTTTGGTTTTCATTTATTTTGCAAATCTACCAATTCATTTTATGAAAGTATGAAATCCTATGTGGTTACATTAAACAGTTACATGACAGTCTATATAATACAAATAGCTACTACAAAGTTGTTTTTAGGTACTCTTGGGTAGTAAGTAGATTTTATGTTATTTAAAATAAAAAAGTTATAAAGAAGGGATAAAATAGCCTTGAGATTGTCAAAGAATTTAGTTTAAACCAAGGAAACAACTGTAGAATCTCCTTGTCCTACAAAAAGTTAGAAACACTGTTGTTTATACAATCTTTCAATGTTAATTTTCAATGTTAGTCACACCAAACTAATTTAAGTGCACACATGTAGTCAACATAAGAAGAGCTGTTTGGAAACCCACGTCAGGTTTCATTCCCTGGAAATCCCATTTGTGGTAGAACATCACCACCATCCTTGCTTTCAAATGCATAAAAATCCTGTATTATTGTCCATAAAATGCACTGCAGCTTCTTATCCGCTCTAATTGAATTCAGTGGGAGCAGGATCGGCTCCTGCATTTACTGAGTACCACTGATTTACTGAAATTCTTGCAAAACAGCTTCCTTCCCAGGAATGAAATGAATTGAAACACAAAGTACTCTAATAATTCAGGAAAATTCTTAGTTTTACCATCCAGCAATTGAAATGACAACTGCACTTCTGAGGACCTTTACACAAGATCTTTCTTTCCTCTCCACCACAAACAAGGACACACGAAGACACCAAGAAACTGTGCTCAGCAAGAACTCGGAGCTATGTAAATAAAGTATAAAAATCAAAGAACAGATTGAATTAATCTAGAAACTCCTCTCCTGACGCCCATCTGACACACCTCTAGTGTCGTTCTGCTGCCTGTAAGCTGCCACTTCTGAAGAGACATCTGTCAATCACCATTGCATAACTGCTTCTAAGGAAGCAATTAAACAGAGCTTTGATTTTGTAGCTGCATCTCTACGTTGCATACACGGTATGGGGGGGAATGTCAAAGATGCTGCTGCCACACACAATGCCATAGCTTCACAGAAGCAAGGAGAGCTGCTCAGCAAAAAAAGGCAGGAGCAGGTAGAATCCCAATGGCCTGTGGCACAAAGGAGATTAGAAGAGATTATCCTCTCCTGCAGTCATTTCTTTCAAATAGGACATCCAAAATGGTGCAAACCCCCAAATCTGCGCTCACGCATGTGCAATAAACCTGCAGAGCTCCCTGTGGTACAGAAGTGAAGCCAGCAGCGTCTCAGCAGGGCACCTTAGAGAAGGAGGCTTTTATCCACAAGAGTATCTTTTAACACTGATCACCAAAAACTTCTTAAAAAAAGCAGAGAGCTTACACAAAACTACACAAACTTTTCACCTGGACATAAAGTGTCATCAAACCACGGAAACGAAGAACAAGAAGCTACTGCTGAGGGCAGTATCTGTTGTAATTGTCTACAGCAGGCTTTACTCCCCTGAAGCAAATAATGTTTGCTACAGTCTTGGAAATGGCACCGAGTTGGTCAGAGCACTGCTGTAACCAAGGCCAGCAATTTTAATTCTTCCTGAACAACTCAGCTCCTACCCAACACACCAAAGCCAACAAGGCTGCATTTACCGGTGCTTGGCTGCAGAACTTTCCCCAGGAGGTATTTTAAAATAGTAACAGATGCTTCACTTTCCAATCATTTGATGTGATAAATGTAATTTGTTCAGAGCCTTTGTTATGAGGATGCACTACAACAGAAGGCTCCACCCTGTCATTACCGCTGTGCCCGCTTGCTCATGTAAATGCAGTGTCAAATCCTCTCAAGAATCCTGAGCAGCCTTCCAGAATCACTTGTTCAACTGACATTTTTGTAATAATAAGGAAAAGAAAAAAGAGTTGTGGGAAATTAAATGGTGCTCCTGTTGCCAAGTTGTCTAAATTATATGGCAATATGGTTCCAGTAGCTGTAAAAAATTAATTTGTGGAGTTTTTACAACCCTTACAACTACTAAATCTCAACAGGATATAAAATGCTATTTAAGTGACACAACTTATAAATGCTAAGGAGAAAAAAATCAGCACCAATGAGTGAAAGAAGAAACTTGATTCTTGCCTGCACGAGGCCGAGGCTCCACAGCTGAGGCAGATCCTTGGTGCAGCACGTATGTGTGTAGGTATGGATGTCAGCTCCCTCTCCTCTTCAGCAGATGGGAGGGAGCACTCTCCATGAGACACTCCACTCCTGCAAACAAGGGCTGGCAAGCAGCTCGGTCAGCCCCTCTGCTAAGCCCTCTCTCCCACTGCTTTCTGAAAGTACTAGCCAGAGTAAAGCCAGTGTCACTGCTTTTCCCCTCTCCTATTATAATGCTCAGAAATAACTGCCTGAGATCCCTCATCTGTAGATGAACTTCTGTTTAAATTATGCCACTAGACGATTACTGTCATTCTTCTCTCACGACAATGTCGAATACAATGCAAAACTTTGGATTTTCTGTAGTGAGTGAAATCAGCAGAGTCAAGAGAAAGACAGTGCCAGTGGTACTGCTACTGCTCCACTCAGGGTAAGGCGCTTTGGCAATCAGCACCGAGCTTATGTGACAAGCTTTATGACAACTTGCTTTCACACACTAGAGTACACACAAGTTTTCTGCAGATGCATGGAAAACTGAGATCCTCTGCTTGTTTTCTAAGCTGCTTTGAAACCACCCTGATTCATTTAATTCAGCAGCAGATCCTGGTACAGTATTTTTCTAAGTACAGTACATTTTGATAGCTACATAGAAGCACACTACACAAAACAGATTTGCTCAAGCTCACCATGGTTCTGATGGGCTACACGCACCAAGAGGCAATTCAAAAAAAGCACACAACTCATCAGGATAACAACACTGACTTAAAGGAATTCTGCTTCCACTTTGTGAAGGGAGAACAGCCTCACAAAGGAAAAGATCTTATTGCAAGTTTTTGCTCAGCTTGGCCACTTCTAATATAGATCAGAAGTATCTGGGGCTGCCAAGGAGAGGAGAACAAAGAATTCCTGTTCTGTAAATATTTTAAGTACAGTAAGCTTGCTTCAAAAAGAAAAGCCACAGCACAATAAATCAAATGGCCTTCTCTTACAGATTGGAAACTGTTAGATCAACACAGAGGAACACTGACGAGAAATATAGATTTCAGTAGTAGTTCTGGCACCTTGCAATTTGGAAAAAAGAAAATCTCTTGTGCACATGGGATGAGGCAGCTTGTTTGCAGATCCCCTTCTCACAGTATCCTAGAGGCACCCGTGCTTCTCGCACAGCAGCGTGTCGCTGGGCTCAGCAGGTGCCTTCCTCAGAAGGAGCAAACTGGCAGCTGTCATGAGACACGGTGTCAATGCTCTGCACTTCTGACTGCGGGTGGATGGACACCTGGACAGCTATCTCCTGGCCTTGCTCGTTCACGGACCCGTCGTCTGAATCCCCAGCTGGCGAATCGCTGCGCTTCATCTCGGGGTTGATGGGGTATATTGCAGCTTGGGTACCACAGGCTTGAGTTTGCTTTTCTGCCTCACCAACTTCATCAGGATCATCAACTCGCACAGCCTCAAAGATCTCTTCCATGAACGCCCTGCAGTTAAGGATCAGTGGTGGAAGGGGAATGCTTCTAGCGAGCTCTTCAATGTACCGAGCAAACTCCATGGTCTTAAACTGAGTGACTTTGGCCAACTCCAGTGTTTTGGCAGACGTAATGATAGGGATACGCTTGGCTATCTCAAAAGCCTTCTGAAGCTTCTCAGCCCCTTCCGTCCTGAAGAACTCATTAATAGCCTTCTCTGTTTTGCGGAGGTGACTGCTCATCATGCACAGACGGGTTATGTTTAAGATGAGGGTGATAGCAAAGGCAACGAGGCACACAATCATGTAGTAGATACTCATGTCTCCTGAGATGAAGGTGACTCTCAGGGTGACGGTGTAATACGAGGTGTTGTTACCATTAACAGCTGCACACGTGTATCTCCCCCGGTCAGCAAAGCTGACCTTTGTGATGTTAAGGGAATTATCAGCAATCCGCCACCGTCCACCTGGAGGTTCAGAAGAAACAAAGTGAGCTAATGAAACAAAAATAACTAGGTTAAGCTAGACACATGCTGCTTGCTCCACAAACAGGAGACAGAGCTTCACAGCGAGCAGTCTGTTCCTAGCATAACACAGTGGGCCAAGAATGAAAATTTCCTTTTTACGCTTGTGACACAGAAAGCCCTAACTCAGTTACCAATCCTACTGCTTAATGGTAAATTATTCTGTGCACTTGCTGCTCTGGCTCTTATGTTTTCTCTCATCTGTGCTTGCTCGAGTGCTTTGGCATTGCTAGTTCTTTCTGACAGGGAACTCAATTCTTAAGTAGAACTTCTCACCCACTGTAACACACTACGTTGAAAGACTGTCCTCCACAGGATCTAATCTTCCTTATGTTCTGAGTCAAAAGTCAAGTGACCCATGAAAAAGATCAGAGTCTGTAAATGGCTCAGCTGGCAAAAGAACCCAGAATTTTCTTCAGACACAGCTTTCTGCTAAGGATGCAGTGCTGATACACAGAACTTACGCAAAAAGAAATCAATAAGAGAAGCCAGCTTTATGCAGTATTTCCTACAGGTTTATAACTTGGGGGAAAAACTGTTTTCATAACTCATTCTTCTAATTAGTCTACTTTGAACTAATTTCCAGATGGCACTGTAACTACAGAGAGGTTACTGAATGCTTAAAGCCCTGACAGCTTCTGAAAAGATCCTATCAATTAGCTCAGTGACCTTCGTTAATACTGATAGAGGATACCACACAGATCTCTAAGAGTTTGGTTTTGTTTTTTTTTTTGAAAATTAAAAATCAGAGAGACAGAACTGCAAGAGCCAATGGTTAGGAAATGACACGCTCCCTCTGCATGAAAGGGTTAAATATAGCATGTATTTCATCCTTGGCCATTACAAGCTGTGTTGGTTTCCAGTCTCACTGGTGCATAAACCAGAAAATAAATGTAATAAGTTACTCCATGCTTTATAAAGCCCTGTAACAAAACTAAAGCATGGGCTGATGCCTTCAAAAGGTCGCAATTGTGGAGACTTGTATTGAGTTCACATGTCTGAGAAGATATGATATAAACCAGAGCAATAATAAATAATAGTTAGAATCTGGTAGGATGCACACTCAGTTCTTCTGTATTGCATGCTGTGATGTTTCTTGAATGAAATGACTCTGTAGGGCACCATACCAGGACGGGTGGGCTAGGACCTAACAACTTACACAATGCCTGCTCCACCACATGCCAGAGGGCAAAGAGCTTTGCCTTGTTCTCTCCCTATTTACTAACAGTAAAAATGGGAGGATAGGAAGAGAAAACAACAAAGTTCCAGATGTTTATATATGTTGCACAAAAGCAGAATGCCCAAGGACAAAAAATAGCAGAAAAGCTCACCTTCATCTTTCTGTTCAAGCAGGTGTCCTTTGGAGTTATACCAACGAATATATTCATATTGGCTGATGTTCAGTTTACATTCAATTAGAATGCTGGTCCCCTCTTTGGCTATGATATCATGGTGTGCAGGGGAACTTCCTAAAGCTTGAGGCACAGGATGAAGTGATGTATTGAAAGATCCAGAAGCAAATGTCCGGTTAGAAGCTACATTTTCCAGTGTAAATTCAATTGAAAGATCAACAGTAACAGTCAAAATCAACAGGCAATAGCTGAGCTTCATGGAAAGCTAGAGAAAAATATCTTTTCATTTAATTTGAAGAAATGAGGTCATAAGATATTAAACTGTCTGTACTGATTTGAGATAGAAGAGGAGGCTCTTGATTTGTTCAGTGATAGAAAAACGTCTTGGATCCAAATGCACTTTCAAGACCATCAATAGTACGAGTGGAAACTGGAAATCCAACTGGAAAAAAAAGAAAGAATTGAGTTTATTAACGATAGCATGCTTATGGCGTATTCAAATTTCATTTCCAGTAAACAGATTTCCATTAGCATAATATAAACTGTCAGCCAAGAGGTTCCAAATCAAAGCTTTGCTCAGAACACAGTAATGAAACGAGGCTAAGAAGGCATTAACACAACCTTCAGTCTCCTAGATGCTCATCTTCCCATCCAAATAAATAATATCAGGAACAATAATCAATAAGAGAAACATGATTTAAAAAAAAAAAAAGGACAAATTGTACAGCCTACTCTAAATTCATAACTATTTCTAGGGTCAGAACGTGGATTCTGCATTTGTTAACAGAAAAAAAAAAGTGTTTTCTTAATTGAGAAATAAAAGCAAGAGAGGAAATAATTTCTGCCTTCCTCTGCACCAACACCGAAGTCCTTTCACGCTCTGTTTTACCAGTGCTGGTCGTTCATTTAGCATCTATGGAAAAAAGCACTCACACATCTGATTTTTAGCATTTATACATCTGCTTACTTGATTTTAAAGTAAAATCAGTGTTAGATGTCTAAATACTGCATAATGTGCTTATCATTCCTTGTGCTGGGAAATTCTCCTGGCAGTTATCTGCAAAGGGAGGAAGTCCCTTTCTGAACAACAGGATGCCAACATCTAAACACACTTCCTTTTTTTTTATTTTGCAATCTCCTTTGCTGCCACTGCATTCTGGTTTTTGTTGTTTTACAGTAAGCTCCTACTGAAAATCTTTTGCTTTATGCTGCTGCATCTCAGCAGTCATACCTTGGGTATTATCTTCACTACACCAAATTCTGCCCCATGTTTCACAGCAGTTTGAAAAATTATTTTGTCCAGGGACAGAATTCACGCTCCAATTTATGTGTGTACAAGATATTTGAAGACATTAGGGTAGAGATTTTAACTTGAGGCTCTCTGCATGCAAAGTTTTTTCTTATTTAAAAGCCAGAATAAAACCAACTTGTAACAAAATGAGATTACATCATTAAGAGAAAATCTGTGATCAATTTTCCTGGAAGTTTGATCCAAAAAAAATTCTAATCCAAACTGCATTCCCTGAAGTTATGATTCCATCCAGACTGCTCCAGAGCCATGAAAAACTATTACAAAGTAGAGAAGACACAAGCTAAAATGTTATCTTAAAAAATATCTGACTTCACCCTGCTGACTGTGACTCCAAATTCATCACCTTTTCTTCTACCAATAACAACTGCCAGTAGAGTTGGATTTCATAAATATCTCAATACAAAGGAATCTGTTTTCTTAATAAATAATGCAGACTCTTCTTGTCCTTCCAGAACCACTAGCTAACAGTGCCTACAGCAGACAGAATTTACATCACCTATGATAAATAAGTACAGCTGATTCGTACTGATTGTCTTTCCAGTAGAGACAAAGTAAGAGTATTCAGGAATGGGAAAAATTGCTGACCACGCACTACCCAGCCCAGGCATTTTTTCAGTTCAGGATAACTTGTTGAAGGTCAAACCAGACTCTGGACACAATATCTGATGAGAAACATGGATTAGACTCATTGCTGTTGCAGCTACTGCCAAAATCAAACAAAGGAGGCAACAAAGAAGGCAACGAAGACAGCTGTGACCAACTCTCCTTTGAGCTTGACTAACCAGCTCACTCCCTGAACCCTGGGAGGGAAAGCCAAAAACGGGCCCTCGACTTGTTTCTCCGTAAGCAGCACTTCCTTCACCTGCCCTCTTTTTTTCCTTCTCTCTGCATCATGCCTCTTGCCTGCACACTTAAGACCAGCCCCAATAACTCAGTTACACCACTGTGCTGAAGAAGATACTTTGCCACAGCTGAACAGCTAAAAAAACAACTACCAAGGCTTCCTTCAGTCATGTTTTCCACCAATCAAGACTTCAGGGGAAGTGTTACCGCCTTCTGCTGCCCCTGGAGAGCAGCATTGCAGCCACACTGCACAAGCCTGAAAACACACTGCTAAGGCTGCTGCTGACCAACAGCCATTCTTCTGTCTGAAGGAGGGGCTTTAACCTTTCTTTTTTTCAGTCCTCTGGTATTTTCAGAGAGTTTCAGAGCCCTCAGAAGGCCGCTGACAACAACTTGCTTATTTTGGTAACCTTGTGCCGATTCCCTCGCGGCAGCCGTGGGTTGTTAGCGTGGATTCGCAGCGCTGTGGAGGACTGACAGCTGTCCCAACTCCACCAGATCTGCTGCAGCTCCAGCTGCTGACAGCTATGGAGACAAACCCTGTCCTTCGTTATCGAATCAAGCATGTGGTATAGCCTCCCATCTTCCCAAACAATCATCTCCCAACTAATAATGCGTTAGATTTATTAGAGAACCATTCCAGCACCTCCTGTACTCTGCCCGTGTTATTTTTGTCATTTTAAATTATTAAATTTAAATTATTAGATTTCCAAGCATCTGTGACATTCCTTCTAAAACGGCATTAGAAACCTCAGTCAATTATTTAAGACGAGAAATACTGAGCAACATTTTCCCTCATAAGAATAAGATAATTATCTTCAGTAATTGCATAGGCTTCCGCTATGTCTGCGCTGAGCTTGCATAACGTATAAAACATGGGTGATGGGTCATTGAATTTTACTATTAAACTCCTCAAAGTCTGATTTATTATAAATTGTTTGTCACATTTTGCTTGTGGAAAACCCATTATGGTTAAGCAGACAATGATCTCTCATTGCTGAACGCTGGGAAAAATAAAATGATTTGCGACAGGCGTATTCTTCAGCCACCACACTCACACAAAACAGCTGCTGGAGCTGATAAAGGATCCTAAAAGGATAAAGGATAAAGCCAACGTTACAATGCTTCAAGGCAGTATTAAGCCCAAGCAAGATGAAACGTGCAGAACAGCAACTGGCTATCTCACAGGGAATCCTGGAGGTGAGCTCGACACACTGAACCTTGATGAGACCCTACATTGTAACAACAAACAGCAGTGAAGGGATAAAATCCACGATGTGTGTGCTTATATGAGTCATCTCTGGCTCTTCTCCTGAGGAAACGTCTGTGTTTCACTTAAAGCACTGTAAGCAGCCCCACTGAGGTCAGGGGAAGCACTGAGAGTACTTGAAGTTACATTTAGAAAGCACTGCAAAATTGGGGCCCAAGAGGTTGCAAGTTATATGGCTTTACCGTCACTGCTCATAACATCATCTCACAGCTGGAAAAACGCAAAGGAATAAACCCAGACCCAGCCCTCAGGCTGCTCCCTCCCCTGCAGCCCCTGGGGAACAGCACAGGAGCGCTTTTTGGCTTTGGGATGGTTTCCAAATGCAAACTGAGCACCACACAGTGCCCACAGGGCACTCCTGCAGGGAGAGCCATAGAATCTTCTGAGCTGGGAGGGACCTCTAAAGGTTCTCTGGTCACCCTCCCTGCAATGAGCAGGGACAGCCACAGCTCCTCAGGTGCTCAGAGCTCCACAAGCCAACCTGGGGTGTCCCCAGGGATGGGCACCCACCACCTCTCCTGGCAACCTGTGCCTTAGCATAAACCACTTTTTCCTGATACCCAGCCTAAACCTCCCCTCTTTCATTCTGAAACCACTTTCCCATCTCCTACCACCACAGACCCCACTGAAGGGACTGCCCCCTCCTCCCTCACAGCCCCCCTTTGGGTGCTGGAAGGCCGCCCTCAGCTCTCCCTGGGCTGCACAGCCCCAGCTCTCAGCCTGTCCTTAGCAGAGGTGCTCCAGGTGAGGGCCCACAGCTCCCAGTGAGGGCCCACAGCACAGAGGGACAGAACCTCCTGGCTGGCCCTGCAGCCATGGACACCAACGGGAGACAGAAACCCGAGCAGCCCCAGCCCCATGCACGCTGACAGCAGCACGACGGCCAGGCGTGCACAGCCAGCAGCCCCCGGGCCTGACGTCACGGGGAGATGACGTCACGCGGGCCTGCCGTCACGCCACAAAGCCGCCCTTCTCCCAGCACTTCCACACCAAAACACCGCGCTGAGACGCGGGCCCCGGCAGTATTGCCCCGCCGTTCCTCCCCGCTCTAAGGTCGCCAAGTGAAACCTGACGTCACCACGGCGCTGCGAGGTGGGGCTCAGACCCACCCGGCCCTGCCCGGCCCTCCCGGGCCCGGCGCCCTCACCTCAGCCGCCGCCGCCGCCAGCCCCACCGCCCGGACGTGCTTCCTCGCTCACCCTTCCGGGCTGCATCGCACTTCCGGTGTCAGCCGGAGGGTGCCGCTCTGCG